>CAKAEH010001237.1:0-255093 GCA_916381525.1 Cercopithifilaria johnstoni
GACAGTTCTTCATCAACGGATACTGCTAATTTCATCTCTTGGCATAAATCCAGAAGGCTATCAGCAAGAACTTTAGGCTCTTTCTGCTCTGGAAAAATGAAAAAGTGAGTGTGATTCTAATACGCATGTTCCTCATCTGAAAATAGAAATAATATGCATAGATGTCGTAGATGTCTTTGATTTATAAGTTAGGGAATCTTATCATTTGAATTCTGAAGATAATGAAGTGCGGCATATAACTTTATCAGATAATTTTCTTCATAGAGACTTTTTATATAACTGAAAGATTGATTGTTCATAATTTTATATCATGATTTTAAAATAGCGATTTCAATTATCTCTTATTTATTAAGAGAGTAGTATGATATTAAAATTACTATTATATTTCATTCCCATCCCATATTTGATATAAATTCCAAAAGAATTATGGAATATTCAAAATTTCTTTGTGATAGAAACTATGCAAAAAAGCTGTTTAGTAATATTATTTATGTTATACAAATAAAACATAGTCAAACAAATTGATATGACTCATAAATAGAAGAATAATAAGAATTAAAAACTCTCTGTCAATAACGATATCGTTATAATCAATTACATAATTACAATCAATATGACTATTATAGTGTTTTTGTTAATGATTACAAAATATAATATTACCGAAGCTGTTATCAAAATTTACAATTTTTTTTTTGCAAATTTTGGAATTAAATCAAGAAAATTTGAAATGCGCTTACCGAACTAATGCAATGCTTTGAATCAATCCTAAATTAAAATCAAAATTTTAAATTTGAAGGTAAAAATTTTAATTAATCTAGTTAACAACAATTTTAGTTTACAACAATTACTGGTACTAACTAAGAGACAACAATGAAATACCAATACCAACTAAGAGACAACAATGAAATTTTGGAATATTTTATGCATAGAAGTACCATATAAACAGTAAAAGATAGGTTAGTTTATAAAACCAGTTCTGTTACATGATACCTATCCACTTTACGGTTACTTTTACAAAATCATTTCTTTCAATATTTAACTGTAATTTTCTTTTTCTGATATGATGTGTGAGAAAAAGAAAGAAAGAACAAATATTAATCGTATCTGTCTAGTTTTTTTTTTGTTTTTCAATGATCAATGTTGACAACTATCGGGTTACTAAAAAATGTTAACATCGCTATGACAAGTCAAACTATTAACAAAAAACATTGAAGAATTCAAAACAGATCACCTATATACTTTGTTGTATACGAAAATGATCCAAGATGCTCAGAGATATTAACACTGTACATATGGAAAATCAATTAATAAGATGACATCTTCACTTTCCATTTTATATTTTCATCAATTATTTTTCATTAGTGCATGAAATTGAAACGTTACATCCTTTTCTGTTTTAACTCTTTCAGCTTCCACTGTTCCACTAATATTGCAGTTTTCAAAATAACTAAGAATATAATTTTTATTGCATCCTTCCAACAAGCACAACAAAAAAAAGAACAATGAGAAAGATAACAAAGTATGACAAATAAAATATAAAATTCTAACTTCAAAAACTGAAAACATAGTTATTTGAAAACTTAAAATCGAGCCGCAAATAATTCCATTCATAATTCACCAATAAGACTTCGTTAATTTTGGATATTTCTGTTTATGATCGATTTTTTCAAAACCGGAAAATGAAAAATTTTTTAAACACAGTTAAGACCAATAATCGATCAAATCTTAATTACTGCAGATGTTTCAACCGTCTGTTCAACTCTTCCACCAAATTATCGCGAGGTATATCCTGGAATGTTCCAATTTCGCAGTGCATTAAACAACCACATTTTCATATCAATGAGCAATACTTAATATCAAATTTAATCGGAAAATTTCGCATCAAGATCATACCTGTTCAACACGAGAAGGCACATCTCTCAATTTCAACACACCCTCTTCCAATTCACGCTCACCAACAATTATTGCTAGCGGTATTTTATGCTCCTCACAATATTGCATTTGATCTAACATTTTCGGATTTGCCTTCAATGCCATTTCAGCCTGAAATATTTTTCAGAATTCCAAAAAATAAATGAATAATAAAGGAGAGAACTGAATTTTTCTAGAAGAAATAGATAGTTTTCAGATTTATAAATGTTTCAAGTCACGGAAAAAGTAAGCTAAGTCAACCAAAATGATAACATTAAAACTTATTTAACATCAGACCTTGATATCATTATCCCAAAGCAACCGGCAAATCTTCATCCTTTCCTTCAACAATTTCTTTTGTGCAGAAGCTACGAGAACTTGTGTATCCTTTGATCGCACGTGCTCCATCTAAATAACAAAAAGTCGCAATAAGCAAATTTTTGAAGGCCAGTCAAAATTTAGGCTTAAATTCCTGAAATTCTTGAAACTTGTTGGAACCACTTACTTTTGATTTCTCTTTCATAATCGTAAAAAGTCTTTCAATTCCGATTGATATTCCTACACAAGGCACTTTATGTTTCGACAAAAACATTGATACCAAATCATCGTAACGACCGCCACCAGCAACTGAACCTATATTCATACTACGGGTTTCTTCCTCGGCATTATCATTTTCCATTAGCGTCTTTTCGGAAAACTCTAAAATTCATTTGACAGTTTCCTTGCCTGCATTTAATATTATTTTTATGTCAAATTTTCATTAACAATCATTTTCAAGTTAAAAGTATGATATAAATAGCAGAGTTAAACGCACAACATTAACTGTAGACTCATTAATTAATTAGTGCTGTACTAAAAAAACAAAATTTATAAGAACTAACCCTTCAAAACGACTTCGAAAATTGCTCCTGTATAATAGTCAAGACCTCGTGCCAATGACGGCTCAATAGTAACAGTAGAAAGAATACCAAAAAGTTCACAATATTCCAAAAGCTGTTTCATTTCAAATATCGCTTTTTGAATATCATTATTTTTCATTGTAGCTTCATCTTTCTCGAACCAGTTTAATAAATCCAAATTTGTTAAGCTGCTATCATGTTCTGAAAAATGAGTGAAAACCGCATTATCCTAAATGAAAAACCATGAAGAATCGAAGATTGGGACATAAAGACATAAAGTTGATAATATAAACAGTATGAATACTGATAAAAGATTGCTAACTGGTAAGAATATTTACACAAAAAATGAAAGGTACGCACAGTTGCATATTGCGTTCTCTCATTTTTTAGTATGATTCTTCCAAAAGTTATGTTGTCGATATTTACCTTGCACAGGAAGCAGGAATCCTATCGTAGTCTGTTTAATCTAAGCATTTTAGCTCCACAAATACAATCTAAAAATTTGAACGCGATATAACAAACCCCGTAAACGTACGAATGTCTCCAATTTGCTGACAACATCATTATGGATATGCTTCTCATTGCACAATTCATTTCTAACATCTTCCCATGGAAGCTTGTCTAATTTATCGATCGACGAACATACTGCTTTGAAGTCTTTATTTGGTACACCACAAACAGCAAACATGCCATCAAGTAGTAATTTATGATTTACCTAAAAACAATTTCTAAAAAAAAAATGACACACTGAAAAACATGACTTGAACGAATTGCACTTTTTCTACAAGTAGCTTAGTTCAGAGTAATCTATCACAAGAAAAAGTATATTATTATATTATAGAACTAATGTCCTGCAATTTAGAATAATATAGTTTAATTAAATGTGAGAAGAAACCAAAAAACTGTACATAGCACATTTCAGAAAGTAACAATCGACAGTATACGAAAACTAATAATTTACAGCAATTATACTTAAGACTTCAACAAACTTACTTTAATTTCAAATGCACCAATATCCAATGCACTCAGTATTTCATTGATAATTCTTAATAATTCAGCTTCTGGAATCATCAAGTCATACGAACCAGCAATATCAAAATCCTGAAGAAAACATTACACCAATAATTCTGGGAACAAACGAGCAACTGAAAAGCAAAATATGAAGAATTAAAATGCGCCTCTAGTACTTTCATCTCAAAATTTTGTAATTCATGAAATAACTCACGAAGACACTCAAGACCAAAGAAGCCACCTACTTCCCAGATCTTTCTCGTATTCTCTCAAAGCATGAAATCAAGATCAGTCATACAGTCAAGATCGCAAGCTTTTAGTTAAATTCTCTAATTTTACTCTATAAAACTTTAGTTGGAAAATAAAAGTGGTTACGCATTGATAAAATTCTCGAAAACGTCCTCTGGAAGGATTATCTCTCCGATAAACTTTTCCAATGTGATATCTTTTTAGATACATCACAGTTTTGTTCATAGCGAGATAACGAGCAAAGGGTACCTGAAACATCAATAAGTTGGGTATATGGAATTTAAAAAGTTGCTTTAAGATTTAAAATTAATGTGACGGGTTTCTTCGACCATTTTAAAAAGACTTGCCATCATTATTATAACAAATAGAAGCAAGGGTTCACTAAACATAATGCTCAAATGGTCGTAAAGCAATCCACGAATTAAATAGAACCTTTTCAAAGAACTTCTAGAATCCGAAAAAGTAATTATGAAAGAAGCTATTGAATTTAAAGGAATCTGTCAACTGCAGATAATAATAATAAAGCTTTCCAAGCTCTAAAACATGAAAAAAATAGCTTGTGTTGGTACAAAATGATAATATCTCAGAACACATCACTTTAAAACTGTGACAAATCAAAAACAAAAATAATATGCTGTCAATAACAAATACCGTGAGATCGTAACGCAGACTGAGAAGTTCACCACCTTGATCTGACAAATCATAAATCAATTTTCCACCTTCTTCACCATACTTTCCCAGCAAGATATCGCGTAATTCGAACACAGGTGTATCAATAGTAACGGCACCATGGCGTTTAAAGCATTTCGTAACTACATCCAACACTTGCTTTCGTAATGCCATATCTTGAGGTCCGTAATCACGCGTACCTGAAAAGAAATTTTTGAAATAAGCGAATAGGACAATAAAACGAACCGGTTTGAGAGAAATTTCTTAGCGTTGTAAAAAGGAAACTCAGAGACATACCTCTTGGACATCGAATTTCAAACTTTCTTTGGGATTCATGACTTGCCAAAGGTTTTTTCTCAATCGTGCAGACGTTTTCTCTAATCTGTAAAGAAGTTTGATAAAAATTTCAGCAATCAGAAAGAATTTTTTTCATAGCCGAAGAACAAAAGAGTTTAAAATTAAGTGGTATTAAAAGTGATTTATAGAAATTATAATATTAAATTTTCATCTTAGTGGAAAATGTTGAGAGATCTTATGGTCTAAAAAAATGACAAAGAATTGATGGTGACAAAAACAGATGGATATTTTATACGGGACATGGAATCTTTTTCGAGTCAGACTCTAGAAAGCGATTTAAGCTAGTCACGGAAACTATGAGACAATTTTTGGCAATTTGAGATGCCGAGATTTTGCGAATATTAGTAACTTTTACCAACACATATTGTCATCAGAAAAGAAATTTCCAAATTTGATCGAATTAATTTTAAAAAGTCATGAATTGCTGCCGAACTGATACTCATTTCCATTACCTCAGTGGCAGCTCCGTTTCTTCGAATAGCAAAAAATTTGATAAAATTTGAACAGGCTGGCAGCCGACGTCCCGCAATAGGTAACATCAATAACAAATGTGTACTACTTGACAATTACTGTGTTCGCATCAGTTTCCCTCATGTCAAAAATCTAGAAAATCTGTGAATTCTTCATCAGCTAATTTTTTCGGCAAATTAAATCTTTAAAAATCATTCTATTTTTTTAAAAACAGTCCATATTGAATTTTACCGAAACACCGAAATTTATACCGGTAGCCCATTACTGAAATAACATCAATAACCTGTCACTGAACATCATTCCGGCAACATATCCATAAAAGTGGAACTTTATCATCAAATATGCATAAACATTGCAAGATCATTAAAATTTTTAGAGATAACTTTCGTTTGAAAGTGATAATCATAAGGCACAAATGACTCTATTTTCAAGAATTACAGAAATACTCCTAATTACAGAAATTTTCCTCTCTCTCTTTATAATGACAAGAAAACCTAGCCATCTAATTTCTAATAATGAACAGACTTATTTACTATAAGCATTAAAAACTATAGGACCATTTCCAAATCAGAGAAATCATTGAATAAGAAGCATTAATTCTACAATCAACATTAGAATTCAACTTTAAATTTTCTAAATTTCCGCAATTTCTGACAAAGATATTTTCACTTTATGATTTATGCACGTGGACAGCAGTTGATAGACTAAGTTTGCTGGGAAAAAAAAATAAGGAAATCTAATTAAAAGAGTGAATATCTCTTTGCAGAAATATTGGGACTACATGCTTTGAGAAGCTATTCTTAAAATATTGTCTGTTACACTTTTACGCTTTAATATCCCGAGATTTCGAATTTCCCTTTCCATTTTTCACCATGTGACTACGCCTTCTGGAGTTAAACATTCAAATTACTATGATTTATATTTTTAGTTACATAGGATGTGAATATCATGACTCATGAGGAAAGTATACGTATACTATTTAATTGATACCAAATTTTCATTTCTCTTCACATCCTTCAGAGTTCTTATTTCATTGGCCAAAGCTTTGATCTCCTTATGTAGAATCTGTGTTGATCCAACATCAGTGCTTTCCATTTTCGAGACGTTACTGAAAGCAAATTATAATGCAACAATAATCTCACGTCAATCTTCACCACTTCGTTTTCACAAAACGCATTCCATATAGCACCAATATTATTTCAATCCGCCTATGTGATCTTATCAAACGAAATACTGCGCATTTACTACTTGAACTCATTCACTTTCCAAGTTCCTGTTTAAAATTTCAATTCTGACGGCCTTTATTTCTGCTGAAATTTCGATTTCGCTTTGTCTATACTCTTATCTGAAATCTCAACTTCGGCTAGTCTATATCGTTGAAGTCTCAACTTTGTTTAGTTCACATTCGCGCTTCAAATCTCAACTTTGACTACAGTCTACACATGCTTGAAATCTCAACTTCACTAGTCTAATCTACATCCATGAAATTTCAACTTTAACTAGTCTACGTGTTCGTATGACACTAACTCGTTTAGTTTTATGTGATTAACAATTTCAACAAACTTCACAACATAGCAAGATGACAAAACCCGTAAGGCACGTCACGAATCGTGTTGAGAACACCCAATACTTAACATGAGCGATGAATAATTCTAGACTGGCTCCCAATAATTCTATATTGGTCGGACCGTCAAATACTACTTCACAGAAAAGGTCAAGAATTGTTCAACTGATGTGGATGTTGTTTAGCAGTCTGCAGTTGGCATTTCTTGTTCCTTTAACCCCGAATCCTTTATTAGGTTCTGTAGGATTAATCGCTCGTCCAGGACATTTAGCAGCTATTTTCATTTGCAGCATAGAAATTATTGATTCTCTCTCGATTTGACTGATTCATATTAGGAATTAATCCAAATAAAAAATCTTCATATTGTTTTATTCCTGATATTTAAATTCTTACTGAATTTGGTTTTTTTCCAAAGACTTTTCAATTTTCGGAGGAAAAGCAGTTAATTCAGGAGACTTATCAAGCATCACTCATTTTAGTTGAGCTGGGGAAGTTTTCTTCACCTGTAAGATGCTTATGTTATGATTTTCATCTGCAGAAAACGGTAGTTACCTAAAATATTGGTTGATGTTGGAAGGAATCGATACTAAGTCTTCTCATGTCATTTGTTTTGTCTGTCGTTCTATTTTTCCTTCGTCCTGTTTCTCCCTGTCACTTACTATATTTTGAACTGTTGCTCAACAGTGCTCAATAACTTACCCTATCTTGCTTTATCTTAGCTTTAGAGGGTAAATTCATGAGTTCTACACCATAACTGGGAATTATTTAGCATTGTCATATGTACCTAGCTGCGTAATATGTTGTGTTCATCAAATGGTTTCCGAGCTTGGCTCTGTGGACTTGTTAGTTCCAGGTTAACTGGTTAATTTTTTGGTTTTTGAATAAATCCTATTGTATTTAAGTTTTAATTTCTCAAAAATCCATTATTGACGCTTATTCATTCATGGCTTGCTATGCTCGGTAATGACACATAAATTTTTCACTTCGGTGATAAAGATTCAATTATTCCCATCTCATATCTTTTTTCCATTCTCCATTGCTCGTAATATGTGCTATTTATCACAATTTTTACTTATTTCCATAAAAGGTCACGAATTGCAAGGAAAATGAGCGATTATTCTCATTCCTCATACAGCCAGACGACAACCACCAACACAGCCCCATCATCACATAAACATAATATTCTACCGTCAAATCCAGCATCTCAACAACAAAATACTCGTCCTTCGATGAACTCGATCTCTTCCGGTATGTTCCATTCAATGCACTATTCTATCTATTCTTTATGACATACTGCTCTGGATATACTGCATGTGAGAGAGATATTTAAGTTCCAAAAAATAAAATTAAATAATGCTTGCCAGAAACACTTAGGGTCAGATGTGATTTAATGGTGCATTAAAACAATAGATTTCATATGATGGAATTCATGATATATTAATACCGTGGGATCAATAAAACAAGGAATGGATAAAGTAGGAAGCCCATTGAGGATTTATAAAAGAGCCTGAAAATGGCCAGGATTGCCTACGTTGATATATTGACTTTGAATAGACAATGCTGTTCACATTATGTGTTCTGGTTTATAGAGGACATTCAGGGATGGATTTATCAGCTGTAGAGTAATTATGACAACTGTAATTTAATAAGTCTGATATTATTAGGATTCTAAGCCTGACTATTCTAAATCGTTTGTTCTGAATATCAGCATCATTGAATGTCTATCGGACCATTTCAAAATTACTGCCAACAGATCGTAATATCCTTTCATTATTTTCCAGTCTTGAAAATTTTTTTCATACGTTACGAGTCTACATTTGCAGAATATATCATTTACGTAGGGTAGATTGTAGTGAATTGAGAAATTTATTCAAAGTTTCATTTCACTAAAAGACTAAATGTACGAAATTCTTTCCTAATATTTCAGATGTGTATGGGTCACCGAATTCGCAAATTCAGTATCGGCAGTCACTGACGAATTCTCATCATAATGGTACTTTCCAGCTTAATCCGAATGCGCCATCTTTTCATCCTGCATATTTGGTATGTTGTCTGCATTGAGCTTCGATAAGTTTAATCTTATGACACGATTTCCTCCATTAAATGATATAGTTTAGTTTAAGCTAAACCTCTCAATATCCAACTTATAAAACAGTAAATTTAGCAAATTTATGTGTTAACTGGGCTGCAGTTCTTCTGAAAAATTTATGATACCAGCTTATAAAGATCCAGTAGTCAATATTATCTGTAGAAATGTTTAACTATGCGTTGCATATATGATTTCAATTATATACACATCACATGATGCGGCCCTAGAGCAGTATCCTGATATTCAAATTCAAGCTCTCCCAATCCCAAAAAAGAAAGAAGGCATATTTGATTTCAACGATGGCAAAGGAATTACTTTTGGAATTTTATTTTCCATTCTTCGGTTTAGTTTCATTGATTTTCTTCAAAAATTTTTTCAGTATCACTTGCATGATATTCCATCTTATGTAAATGCTCCAATGTACGATGGATACTGCCCAGCCAATGCTTACGATTATCAAGTTTGTTTGAGATTCACTTTTAAATAAAATTTAATAACTAAAATTTGATGAATTTAGTCACTTTAATTTCCACTGCTTCGAATAATGGTGCAAAAAAGAAATTTGCTAACCAGACTTCTGTTAATCAAATTCCTTGATACTAGAATCACTTTTTTAATTTGTCATGTTGCTTGCTTCGTTTATTTTTTTGTAATTGACTCTTTTTCCTCTCTTGATCTTGTCATGGTAATTGCCTGCTTTGTAAAGTTTTTCTTCTTTTGATTTTTTCACAGTTACTTCGATTGCTCTGCAACCGAGAAAATATTATATTTTTTCGAAATACTTTTGAATCAAATTATTGTAATTTTGGAAACTGGAATAATTTCACTTGAAAATCAAGTTTATCAACGTTGTGATATAGAAATGTAAGTAAAACAAATTGGTTTTATTGACTAAGGAACTGGAATCAATATTATCAGTCATAATTCATGAATGTTTTATATAGTTATGAAAATTGAGCTCAGAGCAATCAAGTCTCGCAAAACTACACTCTGTATGGAGTCAAATTTGACAACTTTAAACTCCTTGCACTGTTAACCCACTGGAGATTCAGATGATTCAGTGGATTGGTTCTAATTATGAAATTTGTTTGCCTTAGTGGCGCAAGAAAATATACATGAAAACCACAACAAACTTAGAAATCATATTGGCTAATTTTATGCTATCAAACAAAATTCATTTAGTCGGTTTGCGAGTTCGTTTTTGTAGTTTTTTTTCTCTGTGTGGATTGAGCAAATATTCTTTTAAAATCTCATTTGGATCGATATAGTGTCATTAGAATGATGTGATGGACTACTGCCGTTGGAATGACATCAAGAGCAGTGGAAGAGGGAAGACATGAATGGTATTGTGATAGATGGATGATTTATCTTATTTTTTCTCTGGATTAAGAGATTCGTTTTATTATTCTTCCTTTGCGCAGTTGTTTGACTGTTATCGTATACAATAGAAAAGAGATAAGCGGGCATAGATCAAGAGACTTAGTGATGTGATTTTATCGAAATTTGTGACGGAGTGGTTTGGTAATGGGAATGAGAAGGGTTGATTTAGCGCACCAAATTGTTGAATGGGACGGGGTAACTGGATGCTAGGGCAGTGCGAATGAGTCGAGTAATCATGCCATTTCCATTTCTCTGTGTATGTAATTATACCAGCCAAGCTCGTCTACAGATGCTCTTTATTTAATATTTCAGATTTATGCATTTTTCCTATCTTTTTCTGCTAGAGCTTCCCACAGTCCATTTTGTAATTTAGAAAAATTTTGCACAATCACATCTCTCTATTTTTTGTTTTCTTTAATTTTAATGCGCGAAAAGGAAAATGTGTTGTTGTTTAATAGCTTCTTGTTCAGCCTTCCCATTTAATTTATCTCATCTGTTCAACCCGATCCAATCATTGCTAAACTCAAAGTTTCATGAGACTACAGACAAGATTTAAATTTAATATATTTTTTATATAAGCTAAACACAGACAGTTTCATGGACAAGTTAAATAGAAAACCTTTCGTGTATTCTCGAAAATGTTGGTTTAGAATGGAAAGGATGGATTTAACGTAATTTTCTCTTCCTATTCCTTTTTATAAGTGGATAGTTTTGAATGAACACTTATTTATAGCACAACCCGTTAATCGGTCTTCACTAATTTCTATGTGAACGCTTTAAGATGAGTGTCTTAGATTTAGGAGATTTCGAATTCACTATTCCGTGCATACCAGATTCAATTGATAGGTTCATAAAGATCATGAAGACCGACTTCATCTTCGTTGGAACTTTTCTGTCGAATTTTATGACATTCGCTTTGTTTAAGAAAAGCGCCAGAGAAAATTTTTGGGTGTTTTTATCTGAACAAAGCGTAATTTTGTACAGCTAAAGGGAACTGATTTGTGGCAAGATTTTTCTAAATGATCCATCAGGAATGATAGATTTTAGTTGCGTATGGTTTACTAGTGTATAATCTGTAGTGATAGAAACGTTATTAGGAAGAAAAATGAAATTCATTAGGTGTAATGCTGTAAGTAAAATGAGAGTTGTAGGGTGCAGGAGAACAGAGGAAGGGAAAGCATTAATAAGAATTTTTAACGATTGTGTATGTAAGTGGTGTGAAAGTACACATCATCTAGTGACTGGTACGACGACAATTGTCAGTGATAATTTTATGATTATTTTTGCCTTTCTCGGCAAACAAATTATAGCTGCCTATCTCTAACCTCAAGAAAGAAAAATCTTTTTATTCTCTATTTCAACTTATAGTATGAGGATCTATTTTCGAAATTTTCTTTGTCGTAATTAGTCGTTTATTACAAATTGATTATAATTATTGCTCCTACACGCATGCTTCTTTACTGCTCATAAAATGTAGCAACGGTTTATTTACCTTGATTCATCTTGTTTAATTTTGATCAGTACCAATTTAATCATGATTATTCGAATAATCATTTATAGGGTTTTCATCATATAATTTTGAGCTGTTTTATTGGGAATCGTTATTATAGTTTTCGCAAGAGATTCCAATGTTCACTCCATACATGGAGCCACCACCAGCAAATGGTGATGATGCGGAAACACTGTGTGCTGAATTAGGTTATGGTAATAACTTTGGGTATTACGGATTGCAAGCTAACCTTTCACCTGCTCTCTGCGAACGAATGCTATGCAATGAACGAGCCAAAGAATTGCAGGAGGTTTGCTTTATATGTTATTGGTTTTTACATATATTTGAGCTTGTTTGTTCATTTATACCTCTATATCCATGATTGTTTTGATTAGGACCGTTCTATTTTAATTTTTCAGTCAGTGATAGAAAATACAAAATCAGGAAAAAAAATATATATATATTCAAATTTAATAACATTAATCACTTAGAATAATTGTTGAAATCTGTGGATAGCAAGACACCAAGGATATTAGCATTTTAATTCAGTGGGTCAGTGAGGAAAATCTTTGGTTTGGCAGAGGAATATAATTCAGTCAGCCATTCGGATGGGGTACATGCAGTTAGCGTGTACTTTTTAAAACGTCTCTTTAAGTAGTTTCAAGAATATAAACAATATAAGCTAGTGCGATGCTGGTATTTTTTGAATGGAACCACAGAATGTTTATTAAGAGAGCCTCGTTCTCATATTATTAGCCTATTAAACTATTTCCTTAATATATTATAGTAATGTTATCTCTCCTTCAAAACTTCCTTAGTAGAACCGATAATTACATGAGCTGAAAATAATTTGACCAAATTTTCTAAGTGCTTTTCAACTTTTGACTCATTTCTATATTAAAAGACTAAGCAGAAATTTCGCTTCATATAATTTGTAAATTTTCGGGAATTTAGAGCTGTAGTTTCAATTTAGATACAAGTCGGCTTGGAGCAGCTAATATTAGAGCCGGGTGAATTTGAAACCTGGTCGAATGCCATCAGGGAACGTACTGCAAATCCGTCATTCAAAATTGACGCGTTGAAAATAACGGTTGAAATGATTATTCAATTGGTAAGAATTCTTTATCACTTTTAGAGTTGTCCTCTTTTCTTCAAATTAATGAATAAGGCTGTAATTGACTTATTGGAGATCTGTTATATATGCCAACTACTTTTCTGTCGATATTTGATGCATATATCTTAAAGCGAAGCGATTTCTGCTTAAGGCGATTATTTCTTTAAAAAAATGATACAAAGCTTATTGCGAAATAAAACTGAAATGAAAGTTTTGGACTCTCGAGACTATAGTTTGATGAAATAGGATGTCCTTTCGAAATTAACTTAGACGAAAATAAGTTGATGGTGAGTAGATGGAAGGTCAATACAAGAAGCATTATGCAGAATCCAAAAGTGGCTGTTTGTCTGTAGGTTGTATAGGACATTTTTATACATCGATTTTATACCAATTTTATACATCGACCTACGCAAAAATGCTCGATTACTAGAGAACTGTAAAGGCTGTTCACCAGATGTTCGTAAATTGAAAATGGAATTTGATTTTGTAATTTTTAGGCAGCTTTTACATCATCATCACAGACAGTGCAATACAATTTGGCAAAATTATGTTCATTTTTGTGTCGTGATCTGCATACTTTCCAAGATGATATGATTGCTAGCTTATTAAGCTTCCACGAAGAACAAAGATCTAATCTCAGTGATCAACAGCGAAAGAATCTTTTGCTTTTTTTTGCAGAGATTTATGAAAAATTAGAGTCGGCAAGTTGTTTTTCTTCAGTTCTAACATTGTCTTATTTTTATGAGAAGTTTTACAATATGTATCATTTCTTCTCATATTAACCTTCGACTTTTCACACGACAGGGTTGAAATGACCCTTGTTCATTTATTATCATAGAATTTGAATTGAGTTTCAATAGAGTCTTTTACTTCTTTCGCACCATTTGATATTAATATTTAAAAAAGGGTAAGCTTTAAATACTTATTATTAAATTCTAATTTTTTTCTATACTAATTGATTTGAAACGAAATTATTTTTCAGCAATTCAATCTGAATTTCAGAAAACAAGCTCACAGATGCAGGCTTTTGAGAGCGCGCTAGTAGAGCAAATCAAGGAAGTCTTAGTGGCTGACCGTTTGGATGATTCGAAAGTTAAAGTGGTAGTAGAAGTGCTTAAGGTTATTTCTAATCAAAATTTTCAAGTTACTCTCGTATACTGTGAACTCTCGTATACTAATCTACTATAAAATCTCTTTCTTTTATTAAGTTATTAATGAAAATCATAAGTTGATTTGAATCTAGGGCTTTTTATATATTTTGGAACTTCTAAGAGATTTTTATTCTAGCTTACTGGTCGTTATTTGGATACCAATGAAGGAACCTCAAAAATTAACGAGATTCTCACACAGCTGAATGCTATTGCTAAAGCACATCCAGCTATCAGCGAGTAAGGACCATAGTTACTAATATAGATGTTAATGTTTTTTTAATTATTGTTTGTTTAATTACTTGTTTGTTTAATTTTTCCCGAAGTAATGTGGTTCAATAACAGCATCTACAATTATAACATGAGAAAAACAGATGACAGCAAGCATGGTAAAACATTTTTTTAGAAACTTCTCTTTAAAGGTTTGATGTCATTCCTGTAGAGACTAGTTGAATTCCCAATCAAACAAACCGTTGCTTGCACGGTGGAGTTGATAGTAATTGCAAAACAATTAAAACAATTATGTAGCTGACAAATTAATATAGACCAGCCTGAAATTCCTCTTATCATTATATTTATCTTCTTAAAGAAATCAATAGTTCCCAACAGTTTTATTGTTCTCTATCTTTTTGTCATCTCGTGTTAGTACAGGAGTGTTATGTTTATCAATTATTTTTGGAAAGCATCTAGAGGATAAGCATAATTTTTGCTATATAGAGAATTTACTTATCTTTTAAAGTTCACTGATCTCGAGAAGTGATTTTCAGCTCTGTAAAGGAACAAATACTAAGCTTGAATACATGGCGCGAGAACAAATGGGATGTGAGGAATTTTCGAAGTAATAAAGAAGAAAAACCAGCTATTGATGTGAGTGGATATTCTTATCTCAATCAACTTGGAAAAAGAAAAATCATTCATTTGTTCTTTAAGTTTATAAAAACAGAGTCAAAATATCCTCAAATGTTCTCTGAAAAAATCAAATTGGTATAAAGTTTAATGGTTTCAGCAGGGCCGTAGAGAAAATGATCAGGGCTTAACGCCGTCCTGCTCATCCAGTTTCATCATTGGGCCCGATGGACAGCCACTAACCGAAGAAGAACGAGCCTTCTTAGAAGAGAGCTTTCGTAAACTGGATAATAATGACATGATCTTGGATAATGATGATGTGAGCGATGAGTACGACGAATTTTTATCAGCAGGTCAGCAGGAATTTTGTTAAATTGAAATATTTATAAGTTAAGTTGCAAATTGTATATATCTTGTTTTTTTCTGAATACTTTGACACTAGGAAAGGTGATGGCGGCATTACTTAGTTTCTTCATTGCCACTGATGGAAAATTTAACATTTTAATTTCAGTCGCTAATGAAGAAGCCAAAAAATGTGTGGCAGAAATGGAAATGGCTGAAATGGAAAATCAAATGGCAAAAACTAATCTAGATGATCTGGGTGAAATCCCTCAAAATCGGGGTGAAAATGGCAAAGATATGGCAACGTAAAAAAGAGAATGGAAAAAATTGATAATCAGGTTATGCTGAAAATTTTGTAGAACATGGATGATAGCAGCTTTTTAAAATTTTGGCAGAAAGTTTGAGTGCTATTACTGTGATGGACTCTGATGAACTCCCAGCTTTATTGGATTGGTTCGTGCAATTTAAACCACATGTTTCGACTTGTCTACTTTTTAAAAAAACTGACTTCAAAAAAAACAGATGTGTGCAGTGGTCACTTTTTGTTGCTTCCCTCAGGTCATAGTGTTTTTCTTCAGTTGGTAAGATCGCTTTCATTTAACTTCAGAGTTAAGATTTCATTTTAGTTAATCCCAGTTATAACGGATTGGATGTGTTCGTTAATTTTTTATGGTCTTATTCCCTATTTATCTCCACCGTGTACGAGTTCAAGTGTTGTAATTTTTTGACGTAGGCAGTGGATGATGTCATTTTTGCTGCTTTGAATTTTTCTTCTTTAAACTTCCTATCATTTTTCTAAAAAAGTGCAACAAATTTACATGCATACTCAGCAAATAAAATGAGTAGGAAAAGCGAAATAAATGGTTAGTTTGTTCAGCAAAAGCATCATTTTATTGGTTTTTGAGTATCCTTTCAGACGGTTGGTTATTCGCTGACATGAATTCTTGCCGTTGAGCAAAAGTAAGAATTAATTCACGTTATGCAGTAAATAGTGCGAATTTTTGCTAAAATATATGTGGGTTTATGCAATAAGTATTTGCTTTAATTCCAAAACAGAACTATAACAATACTAGTATTACGTACTCTGATCGTAAACTGCCAACAAAAAGGATATTCGTAATTTAATGTACGATAAATTGTTCTCGGAAATTCCATTTTGTTTTCGTTGTATAGGTAGTTACTTCAAAATCAATTTTTGCTATGTACATAATAGTACTTATTGGCGAAAAACGATGAGTGCACTTAGTACCTCACGTAGTGTCACACATTACGTAATCTTATATTTTCATTTTTTTCTCTCCATTCTTTTAAAAGTGGTAGTTTTGAAAGTTATGTGCTCCTTTCTTGTATTACGTTTTGTGTATGGACGCTGAACACGGTATGACTGTGTCTTTTTGATCCTCTCATAAAATTTTATTATCATTCTACATTCGGTTAAATTTCTGATTTTTCTTTTTTACTTTCTTCGTTTAATCCATGTACATCTGTTGTGAATAAATTATGATTGCAGACTAATGGCTCATGCATTTCATTTATATTTTATTGTGTAGGCACTTTTCATGGAATCGAAATGCACCATTCCATGAACTATTTCAGCATTAAGAATTTATTTCATACGTTACATGATTTTATCTACAGTTCTCCTTGGCCCTTTATGTCATTCATAAATGAATGGAGCGTCTTAAAATTCTCCGGAAGCTCTAGCTCAAACAATTTTTTACCAGGATGAAAAATTACCAAAAATCTGATTTGGCTTAACAGTCTTTTTAGCTATGTCGTATTCAGCGATGTCGTTCGCCATGCGCTTCGTCGCGGCGGCTAATTCTGGCAAATTTATATACTTTCCGACGCCCGCACCATATTTCTTCGGTTTTGGAATTTGTGTTACTGCAGCAGGCGCACTTATTACTATTTCTGAAAATCATGAATTACCATCCTCCTATTTCATATAAGAAGTGATCAAATCATGTGCTTTGATAATTTGGATACATTCCAATTTTTAACGTGAAATAATTCTATGCAAACAATTCTCATAACAATTTCTGGAATTCCAATGTTTTACTCGAATTTAGAAAGTAGCTAAATTCATATCATACCACTTTCTTGACTAGCTTTCGCTAAGCGAATATTTTCCCTTTCCTTTTCCACTGCTATTTCAGCCTCTTCGAAAGGGTCAACAAAAATTTCTGAATTGAGAAAAATCACATCTACCTGAAAAATAAGTACGGTATTCAAATCACATACTGTTCACATATACGAAACTCTCAAACGGAGATTAAAAACTTACAATTGGACGGTTACTTTCATCAGTTTCTATCTTTTCAACAGCGTTCAATGTTCCGGTACCGCCCACAACACGCCCAAAAATAGTATGTTTGCCGTCCAGGTAACTACATGACCGAAAAGTAATAAAGCTGAAAAAAGTATGATGAAGAACAGATAAAATCAGATAAGTGGTTAGTTTATAAAGCTATTTGATAAAATGCATGACACTCACAATGCCTGCTAACTTGAAGTGCACAATATATCAAGAGTTTGAGGAATATTTTTCAAAAGATTCATGATACTTACAATTGCGATTTATTCGTATCTGTTCCCTGATTTGCCATACTCAGTATGCCGCGTTGATTATGACTAAGGGATGATATGATTTCATCCTTAAAAGGCTTTTTCCAAATAGAATCACCCCCTTTGCCAGTACCTGTCGGATCTCCTCCTTGCATCTAAATGATATGCGAATTTTACGATTTCTTTCACATACATTAAAATTCTATTCAGTAATATTACTTCACTTACAAGTCTTTCACTAACAGTAATAATTCAAAAATCATACTACAGCACTTGTAATGGAGCCATAAAAACTGGTAATAAGCTCTAAATTTACAAGAAAGAACTATGACGGAAGATTCTGAAATTTTACCATAAAGTTCCGAATGACCCGGTGAAACTTGGTATTATTATAATAACCATTTCTGCAGTGCTTGATAAAGTTTTCACAAGTTCTTGGAACGTCTTTGCAATATAATTCAAGATTTATTGCACCATAATTAGTTACGATTCTTACATAACCATTCTTGTTTACCCTTGCATATCTTAAAACAAAAAGTGGCTAGAAATATATACGAAATTGGAAGAGTAAAATTGTTGAAGTGGATCATGTTCCAAAATTTCTTCAGAACTTATAAAAATTGCAATGAGTTATTTGTTCTCAATTTTAGAGACTAAAATATGTAAATAATTTTTACTTAACGGTATCAGCATCAAGTGTAGCTGCCTTCTGGCGTGTTACAGGCTCCATAGTCGTTGACGTCAGTCCTGCAGCTACGCGACCTTGACTGTAATGTGCTGCATTAATTTCATCTGCTTCTTCCTCTTCTATTTCTTCTTTTTTCTGAATAACGTCTGGATTTTATAAATATAAAAATGAAATTTCATTTTTTAAGAAAAAAATTGATTAAGTTTGGTATTTATGAATAATGCACATATAAAAATTTCTTTCTTATTCAGGATTTCATTTCGACTTTTCAATCGCCAGCATTATACTATTATTCAACAGAACCAGTTTCAAGTTATGAAACACCTCCTAAACTTACTGCCGGGACATATTCTTTCGCTAGCCTTTCCAAAACTTCCTTAGTTTCATTATTCATTCGTCGGATATAAAATTTCGGATCTTCCATGGCTCTCTTTTCAGCTTCAATTTCAGATTTCGTCTTTAAATCTAGTTTCACATGGTGAAATTGTTCAATGTTAAACTTTTCCAAGTGATTTGGATCCTGAAAAAAGTTAAGGAAATTTATATACATATAGTGCACGGAAGCTCACCAAATAGATATTTCTATTAATTCATCTGGACCCATTTCCTCACTTGATCGACTTCCTGTCCCTTAGAGATTTGCTGATGTGCGTTAAGCAGAAAATCTCGAAGAATTAAAAGAAATGTACTCCAGAAGTTTTTTTTTTTATTATACATTTTTATAACATTGTTAACTACAAAGCCGAAGATAAGTCCTATGGTGCCCGCTGATTTCATCTTAAAATAAACCTCAAAAATTCTGAGTATTAACATTGTCATAAAAATGTAAAATGAATTTAAAAGTTGCCATGCCTGGAGAGTAATGATATCCTTCCTTTGAAATGGTTCATCGGTTAGAAGATCTCTCAAATGTCCGCGTTTCAAGTTCAATTCTTCGACAGCCTCAAGTGAATATACATTTCCTGTTTGGCAGATGGTCACAATATGACTAGTAGGTGTGAAGACACGAAACGTAACAGGACATCGAAAATTACCTGAAAATACACAACCTTCCTATCTTGGAGATACAAAAGTGTTTTGAGTGGTTTCCATGCAGCATACATTACGCGTGCTGCAAATGGATGCATATCAGTTAGTCCTAATCTATGAATATTCTCCCATAACCTCCTTTTCCTTCGATCGATTCGAAATTCTCCTAGACAAAAAAGCATATCCTCACTCAATAACTGGTTAGCAAAAATTTAACTGTAAAACAGGACCAGAGAATTACCATCCATTTTCTGGTGTGAATTTTAAAAAATATATTATTTTCAACTTAAAGTAATCAAGTGCTTAAAAAGTAATTCTTACCATCACTATCTTTGTCAAATTTCAGATGAATCAACTCTTTTGTTGTCATTTTTTTGCCAGTTACGGGATTGACACCATACTTTTTTAAGTATGGAATAATTTGTCTGGAAAAAATTTTAACAAAAGATTATATAGTGTTGAAAAAAAAATGATTTTTCTTATTTCTTCCACTTCTTGTTTGTTTTTATATTTTCAAAATTGGTGAACAAATAGAAGAGTCTGTAGCTTTCGTATGGCGCTAAAATAATTAGAACAGAGGAGAGAAAATGTTTCACATAAAAGTGATGAAATGAAAAAACACCAGTTTTTTCCTGAATATTTTAATTTCAAAGAGAATTAGATCGAAAGTTAAGATTTGGAAACTATTACTTAAAAATAGAAGTCTATGCATACGTTAAATCAAAAATGATTCCGTCTCGTGAACAAACGGGATCCTCAAATGGCAGTAATGATAGAGAGCAATGTGTAATTGGCAGACGTTTGAACAATGCTCGTTGCATGCGCCTACCGACATCTGTAAGATTTTCTCATAATCCTAAAGTGAAAATTACAATACTCACAAAACTTTTCTATCATTTCAAAGTTGTAAAATACTACTACACTTTCTTTTCGACTTTAATGTTACTTCAAACTTGGCTCAAGCTTTCAAACAATTAACTTCAACATGAAATACTCTCATTCCAAACAAATCAATTCATTTTAGATGTGTTTGTCACTTTCTGCTTAAGAAAAAAAAAATATATACCGTCTTTGTGACCGCCATAAGTTTCTTTCCACTCAGTAGTTGTCAAATACCTGAAAAAAAAATGCTTAAGACTGAATGCATAATTAGTTGGAGTGAAAAGAAACCAACAAAATAATCATAAAATGGAATAAAAATAAAACGAATAGAATCAAAGAAGCAACGGTTACACATTAAATTCTTGGCAAATAAGTATCGATGTGTTTTCATTTAGCAAAATTTAATCAGAAAACAACTTACAACTTATCCTTTTGATGCTGCTTTTTCCCCATATCTGAAAAATTGTAAAAATAGTAAACCTAAATAAAAAAAGAAAAACTCTGATAAATTGAATTATCGAAATGAGATAAATGAACGTAAATATCGAAGTGTTATTACAAATGTGTTTTAACTAAAGTCACTTGCACAAATCTAAACACATCTCCGGGATTCAACTTTTTAAAATAATTTATTTAAATTTATTCCGAAGCCTCACTAAACATTCCTATACCCCAACACCATTCATTATATTTGCACAAGTGAAATTACGAAAAAGCACGAGCTAATTAAGCCGAAAATTATTATACGCGGCGCAGCTAACCATAGCTGGAGCGTTATGCAACTCTTTGGACAATCAGGAAGGGATGGGTATTTTTGAGTGTTTTAAGGACGATATTCTTGAATGCAGACGGTACCGTATCAACAGTAGATTTGAGGGTAAGTCATTGAACTATCACGATATCGTTGAGCAAAATTTCATATCTCAATATTTATTGCTTTTCTTTCTCAGAAATGCATGTGAATTAAAAAATTTGTTTTATAACACTCTTAGCTCCAAAAATTTGAGGAAAAAAGGTTTAATTAGAAGTTTAGAATAGATTGAAATTACTGAGTTATGGTTTGAGTTGTTCATTTATAAGATATGATTAGTTCAAAAATTAACTTGATTTATCAATTGAAACCCTTGCAACATTGCTAATTAAATTATTTCAAATAATTTGAACTTTATTAAATCAGAAGGTATATAGCAATAATGTTTTCATGGTTTCCATATAATATCATCTTTTTGCTTAGTTCAAATTAGGTCAATTAATGATTTTATTCATCAAATTATATATCTTGAAAAATTCATGAAAATTTTTTGCTTTAGTTTTTAAAAATTTTGAGGCAATATATATTGCAGTGTAGTAAATAAGATCAATGAGGTATATTGTAACCTCAAGCGATACTTTAAATTTGAATAGTACCTTAGAATCAATCAATATAGCTTATTGATCATTATGATCTACTTCATATTATATTACAACAAAAAAATCACCTTCATTGTGTTCTTTATCATGCATTTCAACATTTCGCATTTATTCATGCTTACAATTGTTTACTTCTGATCATACACAAAATAGTTAAGTTTCGTGCCGGTAGAACTTTTAACTTATATACAAGCCGAAATACGAAAAATCGGTAAGAACATTAGTTCGAGAAACCGGAAAAAAAGGAGAATTGAAGTGATTATCTATCATATTCATCAGCATCTATCATATTCATCAGCATTCCTATTAGAAGAATTGGACATACATAATGCTATCAATT
The DNA here is from genome assembly GCA_916381525.1 of Cercopithifilaria johnstoni. Classification (NCBI taxonomy): domain Eukaryota; kingdom Metazoa; phylum Nematoda; class Chromadorea; order Rhabditida; family Onchocercidae; genus Cercopithifilaria; species Cercopithifilaria johnstoni. The sequence continues at coordinate 22,457 of CAKAEH010001237.1, forward strand.
TATCACTGATCTATAAATATAACAGCCAGGAAATTTGATAATTTATCAATTCTCTATTATTACAGTATTCAATACGATAAAATGAAAACAATTTATTTTTTAATTTTAGATTATATAATTCTCACTCAGTTGAAATGAAATTAAAAAATATGATATATTGAATAACAATAAAAACCGTTCAATAATATTGAGATGATGAGAAAGTTTGTTGGAAAGAAAAACAAAACAACATAATAACGCTATCGAAATGAATGTAAAAAATAAATTTGAGAAAAACTTAAGTACCGCGATATCGCGGTGCAAAATTTCATATCTCAATACTTATTATTTTTCTTCCATAAAAATATATGCAAATTAGGAAAAAAAAGTAGAGCGCTATTATAGAAAATATTCATTAATTTCTTAAGATTTTAGTTCACGTCGTATTGGATAGAGTCGAATTTTCCATTCTTGAAATTTTCTCTGCAAAAATTTTCTCTTTTTCTTGCTTATCATTTGAAGAGCATTTATATAAACATTATTATTATTATCAAATCCAATAAATTGATTAATCGTATCAATCAATCTTCATATGCTACAACGTTTGTTAAATTCTCTTCACTGAATTTATACTTTGCTGTGATAAAAGAAAAAATGATAAGATTAAGTTATATTTATGCTGAAACACAGCAAAATTTTTAACTCTATTAAATTAGCATTTGTTATTTTAATTATATTATAGGAATCAATTCCTTCAATCAATACTTTCCATACTAAAATACTAAAGTTTTATTTTATCAGAAATTGAAAATTTCGTACTCGAAGTTCTTCTTCTTTTCTTTGCATATCTTTAATAGCAATTTTTCGAGCTAATATTTGTCTCTTCCATGTTGGCAATAATTTCGTTGTACCACTGATAAATTCTGGCACTTGGCTTATATATTTATCCAATGTACAAGCTTTTCTCATCTCTTCAATGTCAATTTCCAACTATAATTTAAAAATTACATTTAAGAGTTATGAAGCTAATCTAAAAATTATTTTAACATATAATGAATAGAACGATAATGTGAATGGTAAAATTTATTTCTTAATTTATTTTTCTGAAATGATGACTGAAGTGTTGGAGCAAAATCTCATAACGTTTTTTTAATTTCTTATTTTCTAAAATAAATAAAATTAAATGCTATTGACAACAAAATACGCTTTCAGCATTTTCATTGCATTTGAATTTGTGAAATTTGAATTTTACAGAAATTAATAAAATTTTAGAGTTTTCGTCATAACTGACGAATAGAGATAAACTATTTAAGTAACGAACCAATTTTTCCCGTTCAATTATTAAATTTTTTTGTTTCTGCTTATAATCCTTCAGCGACATTATACCTTGCGGTAATTGTTTCAACTCTTAAAGACATTTTTATGTTGGATTTGAATCTATGAAATTTCAAATTCAATTTTTTAGCGCTATAGATTCTCTCTACTGTGATCGAGATATCGTAATTTGCAACTTACATGACCCAACGTACATCTCTCTTATTATTGGTCATTAATAAAATGACCCAACGTAAATATTGTCATTAATAAAGTAACCCAACGTACAACTTACATGACCCAACGTATATCTCTCTTATTATTGGTCATTAATAAAATGTTGCATTAAGTCACTTGTCACCTCAAATTATATCATTCATCTAAATCGTTTGCTTTTGAAGATTTTGTTCAGAAAAAAGAAAAGTGGAAACGAAATAGCAAAACCTTGAATTAATTGATCGTTGAGATGATCGCTGATCAAAATAGTTGTTTTAATTTTATTCGATTTAATTTCATATTCTCCTTTATCGTCTTTGCTTTTGTATGCACTTCGTGTATTATCATCTATAACAAATCCAAAAAGTTAATTTTTGATTAATACGTATTAATTTCTGATTTTTTTTTAATGATGGTAAATAAAGTTTTTCAACAATTAAAATTGTTGAAAATAAAAATTTTTATTCCTTTAATATCTATTTGCTTAAATCACTGCAAAATCGAATTATGAGGACTATTTAAGAACGGCTCAAAAGTTAATCAGCAAAAATGTTTTTTACCATATTCATAAATGGGAGAGTATTTTGAGTCATCCAAAAGATCGTCTGATATTGCTATAGATTTCTGAAAGTAAATCAATTTATCAAATTTCCTTATCACTAAGTTTTTTTTTATTGCTTCTCTTTTCCGCAGAATTGGTAGAAAATTAGGAGTAAATAAGAGAGGGAAATTAACAACATGCTAAATAATACAGGATAATTGATAAGATAAGATAATTTAAAGGGAAAGATAATTTGTCCTTCGACAAACTAATGCTTAATTATATTCATTGATTTGTTTTAATTACATTCATTGATTATTGATGCGTGGAACTTCCAATTACATTGAATGATCGGGAAAGATTGGATGAATTTTTTATCAATTTCATTTTTGTTGTTCGCTTATTTAATTTATTAAATAATACAAATACACATACATACATTTATTATGTATGTGACATATATTTACTAATAGCTTTAATAATTAGTTATAAAAATGAAAAAGAGAAAAGAAAAAATTAAAAGTTTTTGTAAATTTCGCCATTGAAAATTTATTATATTAAAATATTGTGAAATGTAAGAGAAGGAAAAAACCTGTGAATTTTGTTGTATTTCATTGAATGACATATATTCATCAATATCCAATGCATTATCCAAATCATCCAAAATTTCCTTCACTAATCCATCTGAACTATGTCGCTGATAAATGTTATCTAAAATTAGGCCATAAAAATAAATTACGATAATTTAATTCTTGACTCTTTTGTTTTCTAAAATGTTTTTTTATTTCATTATATATATGTGTGCATATTTACATGTATGCATTATATCGTATAAAATTAATGCAGTAATTACAAGTAATATTAATTAATTATAAATAATATTGATCGACAATCATCGAAACTTATATTTAAGAATAGTTAGAATAATTGAGAATTTAATTATCATAAATTGTTCATTTAATGAAAGCATTTTGTGAAGTTAAATTTATTTCCTTTCAAATAGCGAAACATATTGATAGCTTTAGATATATCAAAAATAAAATTTTAGGTATGATATTTCAGGAAAAACAATTTACTTTCGTATTGTTCCACATCTGCTAAAGATCGTCGTTGAATGATTGGTTCGATAAATTTTTGTTTTGCTTGCATTGTACTATTCGATGACAATGATTTAGAATTGTATGTGAAATTAGATTGTTGAATATTTGAGGCAGATGGATTTTTGTGAATTTCTGACGAAGAATTATGAGATGTTGAAGTAATGTTTATTTCGGGAAATTTTGAAAATTTTGATTCTTTCGAAAGATTCGATAATTTTCGTCCAACAGATTCATTTTCTGTATTTGTCATCTTGCTTCCGTTCGATTTTCCTGATCGATTTTCAATTTGAATTATTAAAGGTTTTTGTTGCTCCTTAATCATGTTTTGCTGTTCTTTCTCATCATTCCTTGTTCTTTGTTGATATATGCCGGATTTCGAACATTGATGAGTGGATTCCATGGATTCACTCATTTTTCCGGTTAAATTGGTTGAAATTTCATTGGAAAAATGATGACAGAAAGATAAATTATCTCCAATAGGATTGGATGAATTACTGCAATCTCGATTTTGCTCTTCAGAATAATATGTTTTTCTATTAACATTTGAATTATTTTTGTTATAAGAACCATAATGTAACAAAAATGGATTGCCGAGAATGATATCCGATCGATTAGTTGGGAAAACGAGTACTCCAAGTGTACGATTTTGCATTCTACTGAAATGAATTGAGTGGAAATATTGATGATCAGAGAAATAAAACAACTCCTTAAAAAGGAATGAAATTATAGGGTAAGTAAGCAAATAAAAAAGTTGAATGAAATAAAGTTTAAAAAAGTTGCATAATAGCCATATGGATTAGGTTGAAAATAAATGAAAAATAGATTTAAAAAAATTTGCCATTTCAACGAATGATTTCTTTTTCCTTAAATAATTTTACAACAATTCGGAATTATACCATTTAAATTCCTATAACACAATGTTTAAAGTAATGAATGAATTATGTAAGCTAAATTGAGAATTTAGTATGGTTCCATTGATAATATGGCGGTGGAAATAGTTGGATAAATAAACAACGATATAGAAAATAAAAGCTACAGTGAGAAAATTCCTGAGCAGTTCAATTCATCTTAACTTAATCTAAATTATCCAAATTTTTCTATTAAATTTTTAATAACACTTACTAAGCCATATGAAAGCGCAGTATGGCAAATTGCGCAGATGTGCCAAATTCTCTTATTTTAATATAAACATTTAACTTCATATATATATATATATATATATATCAATGACGATGACGAAATCAATCATTCTTTTCTAAAGTTTTGACTCGGAAAAAAGTTTATAAAATGGATAGATGGGGTTATTGAACGATGCATTCAGATGTTATTTCGTGAGAGAAAAACAAAGTTGAAATTTTAATTGTCGTTGATTCTTTTTATGTAGTATAATATAAAAAAGAAAAGAAGACATCAAAAGGGTAAGTGAAAGAATGGAATTGTTAGTGACAAACAGTAATAATCAAATAATCAACTTTATCAAATGTACGTTCGATATAACATTGCTATCAATACATTTCATATTCTTTTCTCTCTTCACATATGATAAACATTTAAGAATTGTAGTTTAATGATTCATAGAATAATAATATTTGATTGTAATATTATCACATGACAAATAAACCAAATATATATGTATTTTTATTGCTAAATTGTTTGATATATATTTTTTAATGTTATGCTCAATTGATACAAAGCATTTAAATTTTGAAGTATTTTTTAGAGTCAATTTTTCTTTTAATCATCAATTTAAATCAACGTTATTAATTGTTATTACTATTATAATTATACTAATTATATCAGTGAAAGTATTAATGACAATGATATGTTTATAAGGGTGTTTATTGTCTTCATCATACCGCCTTTATTATAATTACAATCATTATGCAAATATATATTAATAAAACTTCCATTTGTTTTAGCAAAGTGAAAGCAAAAGCTAAATGAGAAGATGAAAATATAACAATAAAAAGTTTAGGTTTAAAATATCATCTTGATCGATTATCAAAAAACAAAGCAAATACATATTTGGTTTACTTATTATGTGATGATGTTACACAACAAATACCATTATTCTATGAATCATTAAACTTCAATTTTTAAATGTTTATTATTTGTGAAGAGAGGACAGAATATGAAATGAATTTGATATCAGTGTTATGTCAGACATACATTTGATAAAGTTCATTAATACTGATTAAATTTATCAATGTTAACAAAAATAGGAATTAACAATATTGAACAAAAAAAATAAAATAAAGAAATGAGATGGATGAAGAGAGGAGAAAGAATGCTGTAAATAAAATGGATCAACAATAAAAATTTAAATTGATAAATAAGTGTAAAAGAGATAAAGGAAAGTGGAGAAAGTATCATATACGTAAAAAACCGTTCAGATAACAGGACGGAAAATTTTTTGATAAATACATAAAAATGGCTTAAGAAAACGACCAATCAGCCAACAACGATCATAAATTGCACACTTTTACTTTTAGTATTTTTTTATCTTTCATTCTAACGTTCTTGAAATGATGTGACAATGACAATGACAATGACAGTGACAGTGACAGTGACTGACAGTGACAGATACATTCTATCACTGAATAACATTATTATTAATCATGGTGTATATTAGTTTCTTAATATCGATTATTATGACATCTTAGAGAGAAAAGGGAAAAAAGAAAATTTGTCAATCATTAATCTTAAGTCACTAAAGAATAATACTGGAAGCATAATATATAAATGAGAAATAGAACAGTAAGTAAATATGAATAGTAAGTAATACTGGAATTAGGATGAATTAAATAGAACTGGATAAGGTTGGATCGGATTGTGATAATTGATTAAGATTGAATAATTGGATCAATTTTTATTAGTTCTTAAACAGGTAAGTATTGAATATTGATATTAATGTTTGAATATTGACCACATAAGATCGATGATGATCATTCGATCTGATTGTTTTCGCTATCAATTGATGGGAAATTTAGTGGGAATATATCATCTGTACAAATATTAGACCTTATCATTCATTTAAAAAAGATTCAGTCAAATTGTTCATTCTAAGGGCCAGCTGGAATTATCTTGATATATACCGTTTTATTTATCTTTTAAAAAAGGGGGAGAGAGAGACAGAGTGAGAAAATGAAGAAAATTTCCTTGTTTCAGTTTACAATAATATGCAAAAACAATAAAGTGAATAATAGCATTTGAAAAAAATTAGATAAAAATTCAAATCATTAAATTTACTCGTACTCTATACTATAGTATAGTTTAAATTTTACCTTCTGTCAAGAAGCTCAAAGAAATGCATGCTTGCTACTAATTGTTTTATATAATGTTAATTAAATTAAATTAAATCATCTAATTAGAATCTAAATTGAATTAACTATAACCTTTAAACAGTAAACCAACTTCTTAAAAATACCTTCTATCGTATGTCAACGCGGATGTTCATTTGTGTGGCGCATTTTGTCAAAGCATGAATTTGACGAATATTTTTAAATCAGAGAGAAATTATCATGAATTTGAACTAATACTTTCCAATAGATTCCACATACAGACTTTTATACTAATATTCTACGTATCAATGTACATAACAGATGATATTGATGACGATTTTTTTCTTTATATATGACGAAAATTTGGAAATGACGAGCTTAATTTACGTACGATTGAATTCACATATGGATGAATTATTTCTACATTTATTTTTGAATTTATAAATTGTAAAATAAAATCCGATATGTCTGATATTATAACAAACTATCAGTTTTTGATTGAGGAAACTGACAGCAATGATCGTTATTGAGTTGTAAACGGATATGTTCATCATGATGCGAACGTTGTGAATACGATAGTGACACGTTGTTCACCCGGAAATTTCTCGTGTTAACCGCTTTATATCTCAGCAAGTAATTTTGGTGTGATCTCTCTCTAAAGCTGTCCAATCATGATGTTTATCAAATTGAGATATTGTCATATAATATGTCATATGTAAATGAAGTAAACACTTGTCATATGATATGTCACGTGAAGTAAACACTTTATAATCATATGATATGTCACGTAAAGGAAACACTTTATATATTGTCGTGCTTTTCCACGTGGGAATTATCAATATTATCTATGTGTAATTTCATTAAAATACATGGAATTTCGCAAAAAACTGCAAAATTTTGTTTTTTATTATGGAATTATCTTTTATTAGTGTTATTCGTTTATCACATATTTCATTGGCAATTTGCATATGACATTTTGCATATGACGTTTGTCGCTTTTATATACGCAATGAAATATGTGTATTTCTCATTTATAAATTTTAACTCGTTAAGCTCGTATTTCTTTTGATTATTCAAAATCCTAAGCAATAGAATCGATTTTTCTTTAAAAAAATTCTCGTACTTGGAGTGAAATTCACGTACGTACTTGCTTGTAGAGCTTTTCTCATCATTGAACATTGACACCAACCATAAGTATCGATTTATAGCTACAACACTTCATCTGAAGCCGTTTTCACCGAAGTATGGGAGTTCTTCGACAAAATTCACATTTGCTGATGTCTAATTGTATCACGTTGGATGAGTAAGCTCCTTTTTTTCTTTACGAAGTACTCTTATAGAATGGTTCAGTAATACTGCATTTTCACTTACTCATAAAAGGTTGCAGGATGGTGGGTTTTAATTAGGAGATCTCGGAAAAACCGTTACTTTGTATTATGGAAGTACTAAAATACTGGCCTTTTCTGGTTTCTTAATGCAATTCGGAGGAGAAGAGAAAAGTATATCTTAATAGTACTTAGGAAGAAAATTAAGAGAAATCATTTTTCAGTTACTTGCTTGATTATGAAAGTGAGAATGAAATTCAGTCCGAAAATGATCTCAATGAAACTACCATGCAGAGTTTTACGCCGCACCGAAGAAGGCAGAAAATAAGTTTCTCTGTTTAGTTCAAGTTTAAAACTGGTAAAATACTTGGTTAATTTTTAGAATCATTATACTTAACGAACAAAGAGTCGCAATTTTATTTGATTTAGTGAAAAAATTCGAGTTAGGGAAGCTGTTGATGAAAGTACTTTTTTTCAGGATGGACGCAATGTACGGAAGGCACAGTGGTTAAATGATATCACTGGTGATTTAGATATGACGAAAAAAGGACGGATGGGTGCACGAAAACAACGAAGATATGAGAATGGTTTGTTTTTATTGATTAAATTATGATTTGGGTAGCGCGAAAATATTCATTTAGTATCATGCTGTTGCACTGTTAAACTAACTATAACTATTAATTGCGCTGTTTGTAGCATCGAAAAGAGTAACTAGTCTCTAAGAATGTTTGGTACATTACAGTTAAGTATAGTTAATATTTCTCACAGCTGCACTATAGCATGGCTGAACAACTGTCTTAAAAAATAAAGTTGAATTATAAGAATTAGCGTTTTCTTCTCTTCGTATTTCACATATACATTAACGTCCATTTAAAAATCCTATTATTTTTCTTATAGCACGACTTTTATATTCGATGGTAGATGCGAGAGATATCTGCGAAGATTATTCCGACATCATGCAGTCAACAGTAACAGCCCTCTCAAAATTGTTCACCGAAGAAGAGAATATGCAGGTGGAATTTGAATTCTTAACAGTTTGGTTCATTTAACGTTTAAACTCCGTTTAAACCCCATAGTAGTTCCATAAATTGGCACAAAGAAAACCATTCAGGCGTGGAACATTTTTATTGAAAAGAATGAAGAGGAACAACGAGAATTCTTAGAAAGTTTTGAGACAGAGGAAGTACAGCAACATTGCTTCAGTTCAGATGAATCTTCTCATCAAGGTTGGTACTTTTCAACAATATGTTTCTGATGATTTGTTTCAATGTTTGAATCTAGTTTCCAAAATGTGAATCTTTAGAAAGGTATTCATAAAAATGTCTTTGATTTAGATTGCCCATAGTGCTTCAGTGAGAGAGTGGATGAGTAGCGCTCCTGCGACTGTAGAAGTTATAAGAGGGAAGACCATGAGAGTATTGACTATTGAAATCTCCTTATTAGCGTAAAAATTCAGGCAATCCATTACATTCAGCGGAGGTTTCGTTTTCGCGTTTAAATCGACGATTCAGGATGATGTTAAGGCATAAAACACTACCATTGGTATGTATGCTTCCGTTTGTATAGATTTGAAATATAGAATTTGTGCTTCAAACAATCGGTCTACGTTTTTCATTGTGTTTCCAGATCGTTGTGCTTCACTTTCAACTTCTTGATCTTGATTCCTATATAACCCTTGCAGGAATTCATGGCTGTAAATGAAAAGGAAATGAGAAAATTTTTTTGTGAAAGTGTGTTGCCGGTATCGGAATGGTCTTCATCTGTCTTACCACGGTTGAAACGTCTTATCATACACGCGTTATCGCAATATCTTTCTCTAATCTCGAAAAGTAATTTTTCCAACAAAATTTTTATAGAAGTACGAAATGGAATATATTTAAAATATTTCTGAAAAACAAGTTAATAATTTACATGGTCTCTTTCCTCCCTTTTGCATTATCGTTTGATCATCTCTCAATTGAAAATTTCAAGTTTCGACTGGTTTCGATTGCACATTTAAGGTGTACTTATTGGTAGTGGTGGCGAGAAACTTGTCAAAGTCCGCAATAAATACTGCTCATTCCGGCCACCTTCGGAAACCCTGGTCGACTATTTAAAGCGAATGAATGGAGCTGATAACACTGGAAAAAACCTTTCGTGATGTAAATTAATAAAAATATTTCGAATTTGATTTCTTGGAGAAGTGGGTAGATTTGACAGGGAGAGTTAGTTTTGTTTTTTTATTTTCTTTCCTTATTTCCGAGGGAATTCGAGGTATCTGTTTGGCATAATAACTATTATTGGGTTGAGTAAGAAGCTTGTTGCGAAAAATCGGGATACTCCGCAGTGAATAGCAATTTCTATAATTTCACTATTCACTGTTTCTAAAAACAATTCTTATTTGGAAGCACGTATTCCTGCTATCTGTTCTTCATTATTTGACTAAATATAAGCAAAAAGATATATATTTTGACTAAATATATGCAAAAACATTATTCATTTTTCTTCTAAATTTTTTCTATACTTATATCTAACATATTTTTGCCAGAAATTGCAAATTCAAATATTAATCAAGAATTGAGCTAAACTTGGTGAGAATCGGGGAATTTTTAAAAAATTTTGTATTTTGTAAATATTTGTACATAGTTTAACACTTCACTATTATGTCATACTTTTATTCTTACTTTTTGAAGCTGTCTCATTTTTCTTGTACTACAACTGCATTCCGGTAAGTATACTATTGTTTTTCAAAAATTGAATTTTTTCCATTTACGTTATGGAATACTACGCTTTCCTTTTTATATCACAAAGCGTTTCGACATTAGACTTTAGTCTCTGTTAGTCACAGCCTTTGATTGGAAAAACCCAAAAATAACTTTTAAAATATAGGATGAGAGTGCTGCTACATGGATGTGGAACAAGAAGCCCAATTTTTGAGACGGTACGGGTATAAATGGAATAGAATGCGAAAATAGTCTCTATTCACTTTACTCAATTCATTAGATTAACAACGGAGAATAAACATATCATAAAGAGGAAAACTTGATTTGTTTATACGAGAAGGTCGGAAGATTTAATATTTCTGCCTTTGCTTGTTTGTATCTGAAAATGATTTTTTTTGTCGTAATTCTAATGTTTTCGTTTAAGTGGTGTTTTTTGCGTACTATTTTCTTTCCTGTAATTTTTACTTTTATTGTCGATACATTAGAATACCATCAAAAATGCATTGCACTGCATAGAACTTTTATTTGTCCAGCAGTTTATAAGTGAAGGAAGATATATCCTCTCAGATTTCTGTTTTTAAAGTCATCCTTTTTATCGCTCATCCAGCGATGACCCTGAGACTCTCGAGGTAGGACAGAATTTGATTATTGACACATTAGGGAAATAATTAGTACTGAGAAATCAGTCCTAGCTTCGGAATTGATGGATAAAGAAGAGAATGGCGAAGAAAATTTAGGACTATTTAGACTTTGCAATGTAGAAGTGGGGTATAGTTATGAGTGCAAAATAATGAGTAGAATATTAAATGGTGAAACGGTAATAAATTTGATTAAACAAAAATATGCAGTGGTGTATACTACGGTTTGAAGTATTTCGGCTAATTTTAATACCTTCACGTTTCTACCCCACTACTGGTTAACTGGGAACTTTGAGTGTTTAGTTGATACTTTTCATATCATATCAAATCTGTTGTGGTAATTTTTGAATCATGTATTAATTTAAAACGAATATTTGCAGTTTATTGAAGGATGGTTAAAGAGGGTGTGAGCGGACTTTATTAATATATATTGCATTGTTGCATTCATAATTTATTGGTGTCAGATCAATTAGTCATTTTTTTTTTATCTATGATAGAATTTATCAGTGAAATTTCTCGAGCATAAATGATGATGTTTCTTCCGAAAATATTACCTGGTGTCTTATTATTGGATGTTCTTATGTAATATTAGACATAATAAGTGAGCTAGTTAGTAATTGTTTTATTTGTAAAAAAAAGCAAACATTTAACAAGTGTAAAAATATTCAAGGTTGGACAGATGTCAGACGAGCGACATGGGCGCTATATGTTGCTGGATAAGTTCAATTTGATACAGAATATCTCATGCTACTTTGTGGTTGATAATTCCGAAATGATAAAAGAATTACTGAATTTTGCAGCTAAATAGTACGAACTTGAAACAAGTAAACTTAGAATGATAATAAGTCTGATATAACAGTAATCTTCATGCTCCTGCGTTTTTATCCATAACATCAGGCGAGATTATTACATTGATGTTTGCATGGTCTTGCGTATTATCATTGTTGACGGAGAATTTCGCTGGATGGGTGCATCATTGGAACAATTGTTGTTCAGTAAACAACGATATAATTAGGAGAATTGGTTTTCTTGTTTGTTTTTATCTAGAAGAGTTGAGCATTTATCAAAAAAGGAGAGAATAAAATCGACTGAATCAATAAATCGCCTGAAAGAGTAAAATTGGCTAAAGCAATAAGTCGCATGATCGGTTAGATCTTTTGTGAAGAATTTAAGTTTGTTCTCATTTTTAGGGGTGATGATAGCAAAACTAAATATTTCGACTCATTTCTACCGCGGTGATCCGATTAACGATATAAATGATTATGGGTGTTGTTATAAGTACACTTGGTATGTCTAGTTGTTTTTTGGACTTTGCACGAACCAATAAATCGCATGGAAGAGTAAAATCGGTTGAACCAATAAATCGCATGACCGGTTAGATTTCTTGTAAAATTTTCAAGTTTATTCTCATTTTCAGAAGTGATGATAGCAAAACTAAATATTTCGACCCATTTCTATCACGGTGATCTGGTTAATAATGTAATTGATTATAGTATGTTGTTATAAGTACACTTCGTATGTCTAGTTGTTTTTTGGACTTTGCACTTTGTACTCTGTCCACCAACAATAACTCAATCAACAGCTCGTTCCACTTCACTAAATGGTAACTACTGCGCGGCTTGTAATAGTATTTTGGTCTTATTACTGATATTTGGTGATACCATAGTTTCCTTCGAAATTGCTTCTGCTTTTTACCAGTTTTTTAGTTCAGTTAGTTCAGGACTTTCTTTAGCTCTTGTTACATAAGTTGTTTATTTCTGTATTCACGTTGTGAAATAGAGCTTTTTACCCTATAAATATTTGTAACACCTACTTATAGTATCATAAAACTAATTTCCAATTTTTGCTCCAGATTCTAATTTATGACTCACTCGAAACTCTAGTAAGCCTAGAAATCTTGTTCAGTGTAAATCTATATCAGTTCCAAAGTACCACAAACATTCGTGATCGAGGTAATAATAACGAACAAAGTTTACAAAAAGGGAGTTTTAATGAGGAGGTAAATTAATTCATCGCAGAGTTATTCTCAGATTGTGGTGCAAGTTCGTGTATTTAATAGAAGCAATGGCGGAAGCGCACAGTATTGCGGCGCTGTCCGTTTCGTTAACGCATGATGGTATATCAGTATCTTACGATTATGCATTGCTTAATGAAATTTTACATTCATTTTCTCGAGCTTACAAAAAACGTGTTGCACGTTTTAAGGTACGTGAATTTCACGCTAGTTTAAATATTTGGTTGTATTGAAATTGGAAGCAAATTTTTGTTAAAGCGTACGGTGAAATTTGGTAGTTCTATTTATATGAGCAAATGGCAACAAATGTAATACACCGAATAAGAGTACATTTGTGAAAAAAAGAAAAGTTATATTCTATCTTCACTTCAAATGCTTTTTTATCAAAGAAGTAACAAGTAGAACAGCGTTATAAATCTTATTCACTTTTCAGATCATAGAAGTTTCTAAAATATCTTTTCTTACGATTACTCATGGATAAAATATAACTCATTCGTTTTCACCACCCTTTTTACTTCTCAATAATTTTTTGTTGTGATCAACAGATCTCTTGGAATACTAAGAATCTAAAAATGGAGTAATTATCAGAGCTATGAATATCGCACGTGATATTCAAATGATTCATTTCTGAAACATTTTTATTATTACTCTTCTGTCAAGTTATGAAAGTATGTTACCTCATTGCAGAATAACTTTTACAACGGTATCTTCCCAGCAAATGCTTATACGATGTGTATAGTTATGTTTGTGGTCAGTCTTTTGTCGGCGTTTCATCATGATTTTTCATTTGGTATACTGTATTTATTGCAACATTATATCTTCAATTCATTTTTTGGGTAACGAACTATTTCTTCTAACCGTTTCTTTTCTATTATGACATACTTTTTTGTTTCTCTCAAATTTCAGTTACGAATTAAATTTGATGAGCATTTTGACAGCGGGATAGTTTTTTTTACAAAAGGAAACTTCTGATTTTTGGTAAGAGAATTTCTGATTTCTACGAAGAGATCAAAAATCATGTTTAAAGTTTTTAGTTTGAAAATCTTGGTTATTTCTGGTAAGATACTTATATTGTTAGTTTTTTACTTAATTTTAGTGGATAAAAAGAACGTTTTTTGTTCAATACCAAGTTTGCCACATCATCAAATCTTAAAACATGTTATATTTTGCTCAAATTTCAATTATTAAAATAGCAGAGCTTATAAGGTTTGATAGTTAAATTTATTTTTCTCTGTATGTTTAAAAAATTTCGTTTCTGAAGTATGTTTTTATTGTTTAAATTTGCAGAAATGGATTATTTTCGCAAGCACTTACACTTATGCTATATAGTATTTTTGTATGGTTCGTGATAATTCAAGTCATTCGGCTAAGTCTCAAATGTTTTTTGCTCTACAAAGGTTGGATGTTTGAGAATCCATATTTACGGCCACCTTCAAAATCATCGAAGTTGTGGTTGGTAAGCTAATGTTTTGCATATATATCTTACGATTTCTTTTTCAATCAACTGCTACTGATAAGGATTTGGTAACTTTAGTATAGTTTTGGTACTAAGCCTTCTTTCATGAACCATACGTTCCGAAATGCATGAAAAGTTTTTCTGTCGTAAATTATCTCCTACAACATACTGGGAAATCCTCAGTTCAAAAGTAAGTAAAACCTTTTTAAATGAAGCAAATACACTTCCTAAATTATTTTCAATTCCAGGCTATTTTACATCTATTATCAAAAAGTGGTCTGATGTTACATTCATTTCAAGGAGCTTTGCCACATTTACCGTTACCGCGGCTGGACGACACTCTTTATAAGGTCAGCATTGAGCATAGAGAAATAGAATGATGATATTCCTCATGTTTAGATGAAGATCATGTTCATTCATTTAGGAAACTTATGATGATTGCAGGCGTATCCAAAAGATGACTATTTGAAAAGAAAAATTAAAATTAAAAAAAATTTCAGCACCTTTGTACGATGCGTCCAGTATGCACAGACAAAGAATATGACGAGCTAGTTCAGCTTACAAAAGAATTTCGTAATGGAGTGGGGCGGCATTTGCAGTGGTACCTAATTATTAAATCTTTTCTTTCGATTAATTACGTTTCTGATTGGTGGGAAGAATTTGTTTATTTGCGACAGCGTTCTCCGATAATGATCAATAGGTTAGTTTTTTTTTTACTTAAAGAACTTAACTTGTATTGCGAGATATGTTTTACTAGTTTTTTGAATGTTATTTTGCAGCAATTACTATGGCATGGACTCAATCGTGGCACATCCGACACATAATCAAGCCGCTCGTGCCGCTGCTGTGACTTGGGCGGCGCTTTTATTCCGACGCATGATAGAACGGCAGGAAATAAAACCGGTCAGTTTTCCAAACAAAGTCTCTCAAACTTGTGATGACGAAAGTGTGCTAATATGACAGAATTTATTTACGATAAGCACAAAAACTGGAATCGCATAAAATAAACAAAGAATTGAAAAATGTTAACTGTCAGAAAATTACTATTTGTTTCGGACAACAAGTTTTATATTTGCAGTTTTCGTTCTTATCACAATACAAAATACCGTTTTGTACCGCTCAGTATGAACGAATGTTCAACAGTTGCCGCGTGCCATATTTGGAAAAGGATAGGTTTTATCACTGGAGTGATGCGAAACATGTTGCAGTGTATTGCAGTGGTCGTTGGTTTCGTCTTGCCATTCATAATGGGAAAAGGTTAGTTCTTTAAGAAGTCCAAAATGTTATTAAATTTGTTTTTTACATGTGTTTTTACTGTAGACATTTTATGAACTTTTTACTGTAAAAAAGTATGTGACAAAATAATATCAGAGACAATCATTACTGAAGGAACTTAGAAGAGAAGAAGTGAAATATAAAGAATTCAAGAAAGAAAAAAAACTGTAGAACTCTGGTGAGGAATTCTAGACTATGAGGCGTTTCAAAAATTTTATTTATTTGAAAAAAGATAAGTGTAACGGTTCCAAAGAACATCGTTGAATTTTTAGATAGAATTAAAAACCGGCGTGGCTCTTTAAATGTTCGGCGTTGTATATTATTTATTACTTTTTTCTTTTTTTCAACGAACAATGCCACTAGCAATCGCACTAGCAGGCGAATTAAAATATACAAATGAACAATCATGCCATTAGTATCCATCTAGAAACTGACTATTTCGTACAAGAACTCGTCTAAAAAATTGAATTTCCTGTAAATTCTGTTTTTTTGAATTTATAGGATATTCAATATGTACCAATTATTAAACTGATATATTTTTTAGTTGATAATTACTTACAAGCAGACTTGTAGAACATTCATTTTTTGCAGGTTATATGAGCCATGCGAACTGCAGAAAGGTTTTGAAGCGATATTGAATGAAAAAGTTAATTCAGATGATGAAGAAAGTCATATTGCTGCTTTAACAGCCGGCAATCGAGATATGTGGGCGCAAGCACGCAGGAATTACTTTACTTCCGGAATCAATCGACTTTCGTTGCATGCAGTTGAAAAAGCTGCATTTGTAGTTATACTGGATGAGCAGGAAGTTTTCTATGACTCCGTACGTTCTAGTACTCTTTTTCATAGATCGCTGAGACAACAAAGCTCTTAAAACATTTCCTATTTACTTTTCATGGATTTCTTAGTGTTACCTTTATTCTAAAGCTAATATTTTTATAAACATCATTTGTTACCAAAAACTGATTTTATTATTAAATTAATGGCCAAATTTAGAATGATCCATCGAAATTGGATTATTGGGCTAGCAGCTTATTGCATGGTACTGGATGTGATCGTTGGTTCGATAAGTCATTCAATCTTATTATTTTTAAAAATGGTCGTTTTGGTATCAATGCTGAACATTCTTGGTTTGTCGTTTTATTTACCTTATTGCTGAAACTTCGGCTTACTTTCGGTTGCAGATAACAAGCAGAATATATCTGAATAATTTGCAATTTCAATTTAATTTTAATATTAAAATATTAAAAATATTAAAAAATATATATATTAAAATATTTTAATATCAAAATATAATATCAAAGAAGCCCGGAAAATATTGATAGTCATGTGATATATCTGATATATTCGTTATCTCTTTAATATTGGTAGTCATGCGATATATTCGTTATCTCTTTATTATATTTTTGCTGAGGATGCTAGTGATAATTGTATAGACATCATTATCTCCTTAATCCCTACGTTAAATTGTTTCCAGATCTACTTGATTTCTAAATTTGCACGATAACTTGAAAAAAAAATGACGTAGACTAAGATGACCATATAAATTGGAAGACAACGACTTTTTTGCAAATGATTTTTGTTGAAGTTATTTATAATTTTATCTAACAACTAAATAAAAATAGTTTTTAGTTTTTGAATTCTTTCATTCTAAGTCAATTTCTCAGATGTTTTTCATAAATGCCAATGTTACGAACTATTCATTTTATGCACAATTTTTGCATAAAAATATTTAAATTTTCTATTAGTTTTTATAATTCAAAGCTAATATGGTGAGAATATTATACAATTGTAAAATTCAAATGAAATTGAGGTTGAGAAAATTTCTATATCTGAATATATTTATATTTTGAAATAAAAAAGGATTGTGATATAAATTAGTTGATGATATCTCTACAAAATTGCAGCTATGTAGTAAAAATATAAGTTTTTGTTATTAACAAACTATCTATTAAGTAAATTAAAATATTTAATATCATGATGTAATTTTGGGAAGTAAGGCTGTGGTTTTGCTGAATGGTAAATTAATCAATAAGAGTTGTTAAAATCAACATTAATATTGATAGTAATGATCGAATAGTCGTAGCTTAGCAAATAGAAAAAATCTTTTATAAAAAATAACTCTCTTTTAGGTATTGCATATATTCTCATTGTTAGTTAATAAATTAACTGATTATTATATACATCTTAATAGATATTTGTTCGGCCAATTTAAAAATATTTTATTTTCACTTCTGATTTTCATTTTATAACTTGTTGTCAACAGTTTTTATAAATATAATGGAATGCTTTAGGGGCGATGCGGCAGTGGTGGCTCACTTAATGGAATTTTGTGCCAGAAAAACAGTTTGTGAATATAGTTACGATAAAAATGGAAATACATGTGGAAAAGTTGGATCAATCCCGAAATATGATCGATTGCGATGGAATATTACTCCTGAATTAAAAGTAATTTGTCCTTTTATTTTAACACATCTTTCGTTCGCTTATGATTATTAATTAATTAATAACAAGAAATTTTTTCATTCAGTATTGTGTATATGCTTACGATAAATAACGCATTGGTTAGTAGTGTTTGCTATGAACGACTAAAATCTAATAATCTCAACTTTTTTATGTATGTGCTAAAATGTAATAAACTCAATTCTTTTATATATACATTGAGTAAACCTTTAATGTCGTTCAGGGATTGCCAATATATACTGAGATTATAAGGAATTTTCAATTTTGGCATGCAAATGTGCTGAATAGATTAAGGAATTTTTAGAACTGTTTGAAATTTTTTTTTAATTTTTTCATTTCAGACTACAATAATGAAATCTTTCCAAACAGCACGTGCTTTAATTGATGATGTAGAAATGGCTTTATTAGTTTGGACTAAATATGGTAAAGGCCTTATAAAAAAGTTGCGGGTATCGCCAGATGGCTTCCTTCAATTGGTTTTACAATTGGCCTTCTATCGTGTAAGTTCTTAAGAAGTTAGGAGATTAGGCTGAAAGCTTTTAGTGAATTAATTTTTCTCTTTATTATAATACGATAGCCTTACAGATATAGTCGGCCTTATTATAATAGAGATCTACTTCCATTTCGTACTCCAGCATCCTATTCTCAATACTTTGGGATTGTCATCAGTTATTTGGAAAAGTTTTTTTGGTGTTTTATAGCTCGGATCAGCAATTCCATGTGATCCAGTTTTTCTCAAATATGAGATTTTTAGTTTTCTTTCTTGTAAATGTTTATTTAGAACCAGAAAAAGTTCGCGTTGACTTACGAAGCATCAACGACACGTTTATTCCGAGAAGGACGAACAGAAACTGTCCGATCATGTTCCTCATATAGTTGTGATTTTGTTCACGCTATGCTGGATTCAACTCAAACTGTAAGTCTGAACGTTTGATTACGCTGTTTATTTTCCCGTTTTAGACATTTTTTAAGAGGATGCTTTCTACAACCTCATATTTCGAAACAAAAGTTTTGAAGTACGAAAAGATTTTTCAAACTTTCATGTTAACATTATCATTCAGATAACCTGAACTCTTCAATCGTGCATTAATTTAGTAAAATTGAGGTTAGATAAGTGCGCTCCATATTTTTTAGCATGAGGAGAGATTGAGGTTGCTTCGTGTTGCCTGTAATTATCATCAAACAATGTATCGTGATGCGATGTGTGGTAAAGGGGTTGATCGACATCTTTTTGCTCTGTAAACATTTAAAAATTTCAAATATTACAAAAATTCAAGAGTTATTTTGAAAAATCACTGATCTTTTTATCTTCCCTTAACATACTCGATCGAATGATTCAGTGCAATGCAGTTTGCAGTAATAGTGCGAATATAAATCAAATAAAACCCGATATTAGTGTGATAAGGATTTTGGTGATCGTGAAGTATTTCCATTTAATCGATCTACTGGCAGAAATATTAAAAGTTTGAATCAGTTGATCTGAACTCTTTTAGTTTTAGCACATTCCATCCAACAGAATTTAATTTGTATTTATCGAAGAAAAACAACAATGATGATTTCTATCTTTTTTATAGGTACATTGTTATGCGCTATCTAAAACTTAAATCACCATTCCTAGAAAGAATATTCCCGCCCACTTTTTTACTTTCTACCAGTCAAACACCATTGAATCAATGCGGCGAAGAAGTGGAACACTCTAATCTGGATTTTCATAAATTTGCCACTGCTGGTGGTGGTTTCGGACCAGTAGCTGATAATGGTTATGGCGTTTCTTATATTATTGTCGGCGATGATATAATTTCTTTCCATATTTCCTCGAAACGTTCAGCGGATAATACGGCATGTTTTTAATTTTTAATAGGTGCAGACTTCTAACAAATTTCATTAAGAGTTCCTTATTGTAAAACTTTCGATATAATCCATTTTCACAATGATCTCTGCTTCTTCAAATACTCTTTTAGAAAAATTTTTTTGCAGAGGAAAAGCATACTTCTCCTCTTTGCTCTAAGTTTTGTTGATCTCCTAATTATCCCCAAACGGCCTTTAATTCTATTAATTTTTTTAATATGAGCATTGAAAATGATTTGCTTTCAACTTCTTCCTTTTGATTTATTTATTACATATAATCTGATTTACAGAGTTCGATAGGATTACGAGATGATATC
Source organism: Cercopithifilaria johnstoni (assembly GCA_916381525.1). NCBI lineage: Eukaryota > Metazoa > Nematoda > Chromadorea > Rhabditida > Onchocercidae > Cercopithifilaria > Cercopithifilaria johnstoni. The sequence continues at coordinate 42,926 of CAKAEH010001237.1, forward strand.
ATCAAAAGTCTTGAGGATATGAGTCTACTTTTGCAAGAATAACAAATCACCAGAATTTCTGATCATACGAGAACTATCCATTCATTCATTCAATAACTCTGATGAACATGTATGATAATGAATCAAAGATTTCCTTAATCTATTTCTTGTTCTAAGATATAGATTTCAAGGTATCTTTAATGTGTATGTTCACATATATGTCATGTTGAGTTTGTATTGTGAATTGACATTTGCTCAAACTTCAGTGGTTATTATCCATATACATACATATATATATTGCTTTTTTCTATCATTAAATACACTCTTCAACACAGCGTGTACCACTAGAAGTGTTTATAAATCATTAGTATACATGTAATACTTGTGGAAAGAAAGAATAATTCAGACATAGCATTAGCTACGGATTTTTGTATTTTGCAAAGCTCTCAGTAATTTTTTTGGCATTATAAGTTATATTTTTATCATTCCAGTTGAGCAGGACCTTTTCTACGATTTATAATTCGGGAAAAAGCATATTTTTTAAATTCATATAGATGAATGACTTAACGGTATGTAAATTCAAATTTATCCTATCTACATTGATTCTGGCATTGCATTTCTTCTGCGATTTGTACTCACTGTCTTATATGATTTGCTATCCTTCGTTAATTACTGAAGTAAGAGAATCGAAAACTCGATTGAAGCCATGTAATTTTTTTTTTTTTTGGAAGAATTTCTGGATCAACGTTTTGGATGCGATTATCCATTTTTCGGCGTTTGGCGACCAATTTCATTCATTTCCACAACGATGCTCTATGGACAAGAGAGATGAAGAATGTATTGCTGGAATGTTGTACGGTTATTCCTAATTTTGTCACGGAACGGGAAGAAGCATCACTTTTGGATGAGATTAATCCACACATGAAACGAATGCGTTATGAAAAATCACATTGGGATGATGTAATGCTTCTTTTGTTTTGAATTATAAGGTATTATCAGCATCCCAAATTCAATTTACAGTTGAACCTTAATCCGATTTCAAACCTCATCTTCGTAAGTTTTAATTTAAATTAATCGAAGTTCGACTTAATTTCCAACTTAATCGCACTTTTTCTCCTGTCTTATATTTTCTGTTGTTTTTCTAAAAGTTCTTTTCAATCTTCGATTTTTTAGGAATTGAAAGAATAGTTATCTAAGGTTAATGAAATTAATGACGAATGATATGAGCATCGTAATTTATAAGTATTCTTTATCAACATTAAAGTCTTGATTCACATACCCTTTAACATTACAGCATCAATAGTTTATTATGATTGTTCCACGTCGTACTTAAATCCTAGGTAAATCATAAATGCTTCAGTTCTTTAGCTTCTACACTTCTATACACCGTATATTTCTATACAGTTATCAATGTAGTCGAAATTTGAGGTCATTAAATGAAATTTGCTGTGAGATCATCGTTTAGATAAAATTTCAAAAATTCAGGCTATTCATCTATATCGTGAACGGGAGCAGCTGAACTGGAGAAAGGAAAATGAAACTATTCTAGATCGAATTCGAAAATATTCATTCAAAGAAGAAGACAAACAACTTTTACTTGTACATATCCTCGATTTACACGAAGATGGTGTTATTAAACCGCATATTGACAGTGTCAGGGTATTATTTTTCTTAATTTGTTTTTATTATTATCGAAATATATGACAAAATATTATAATAAAATGCATTTTCAAAGCGTTTTTTGGCTTTGGAAATAAAAAGTTGCCGTACCAATGATCCGAAGTTTCTTGCAAATAAGAATGCTCACACTCTTAATCATATTTTATATTTCTATATTTCTTGATGTTTTTTCCAGTATTGTGGTGATGTTATCACCGGTCTTTCCTTGTTATCAGATGCTGTGATGCGTTTACGACACAAGGAGCAAAAAGACCAACTCATTGTTGATTTATTCTTGCAACGACGATGCCTCTATAGAATGGGGTAAGTTTTTTCCCCACTCATTTCAGCAGTTCCAAATTTTTTTCCTGAATGTTTTTCAAAATAAATCTCTTTTCAAAATAATCTCTAGTTTACTTCAAGATTTTAAAAATAAGATTTGCATTTCTGAAGTAAATTTTTTCCTATAAAATATGCTTAGTATTTCATTATGGTTTAGGAATGGCAGTAATTAAAACGCTGTACCTTGCCAAATAATCGATTTGATTGAGTGAAACGTTTCTATGATTAAGACCATGAACCTCTCTATCCGACCATATCAGAAATGTAGTACGTCGAATATAATTCATTAGGACTTGTTAAGAATGTGTCCTACTATTGTTTTCTAATCGTATTAATCGCTTTATTAAATTGGACAATATTTCCAGAGGATTTAGTCGTTACGAATTTTATCACGAAGTGCTCGGTAAAGCGGAATCCTATTTCATGGGAATGCCGGTTCTACGAAGTCGTCGCATATCGCTAGTGTGTCGTGATCTGCCACGCAATGTACAGCAGAATGAATTGCACGCTACCAGCGATATTACAGAGAAGAGGCAATTACTACAACGAAGTGATACTGAACAAATAATTTAATTATTGTCATAATATCAAACTGAATTTAAGAAACTTTCTTTAGGAAAGTTCAGGATCAAACCTTCAAATACTTTTTCACAATAAAAATATTGTAATGATGTAGTTGCACAATGCAAAACCATCTGTTGCTGAAACTAACTATTGTATTTTCAAGTTAGCTGTATGAGGAAAAATTCTAAACACTCATAAAAATATATTTACTTGTTCCTCCGGGAAAATATCTATTAGGATACGTAATTAATGGTTGAAGAAAAATTAGATTTTGCTCCTCAAAAAATCCACTTTATCGTGCTCAGTAACGCAAAAGCAACTGAATCAAGACTTAACAATTATCTCGTGGAGGAACATATCCTACAATTTAAAAAATAATGCATTGAATCAATGGTTACATCTGATGAAAATGCAATTTTTCGAACAGTACACAAAAATGTATCCGATTTCCTATAGCTTCAGAGCATCCATAGGAGTTTATTAGAATATTTTAAAGTGAAACTATGATTATCACTTGATATAAGTACATTAGAAAAAAAATTTATATAATACAACAATTAACGACAGCAGAAAGAACACCGTTCATTTTCCAAGATTTAATCTGGCATTTACTGAAAATTTTTATGAGATCTTCAAACAAAAGTTTGCATCTGAAAAATTTCAAATTGTCTCGGAGTTAAATCAAAAACTTGCGCCCACCTCAGAATGTTATTTCTTGATCCTTTTTTTTGTTTCTGATTATTCAATTCCAATGAGAAACTTTAATTGTTGAAGATCTGTGAATTTCAATTAAAAATAGACCTTATTTCATTGCTTGGATATATCTGTATCTTGTATTTGTGTTACAGATATATCTTGGATATATCTGTACCACAAATGCAGCTCACACTTCCAGAAAAGAGAATTTGGGCAACTTTTAATCGAATTATCAATTATTTAACTTTTAACAAGGATATTCTCTTTTTAACTTTTTAAGGATATTCTCTTTTTAACTCTTTTAACTTCCAATAAGGATATTCTTAATTTCAGTTTCCCACTCTCTTAGAAAATAAAGATAAAGAAATTAAAAGCAAGACTATAATTCAACTTTGAAATACTTGGTAGTTTTCAGAACATAACATTCTACAATGATAAAAACTTGGGAGAAGTGTGACGTTCCAGAACTTCAATCTGATTCATTCCCGACGTAGATTTTCTAACCTAGCTTGTAGATCAGCGTCAGCATCCGATAAAGCTGCCTGTGGTTGCCGGTTTTGGTCAGCTGGCTTCAATGAACTCTGCGCTGTAGGCATTGCCGAGAGTTCCACATTCATTTGGATTCCTAATTCATCTAACACCTGGAAAAAATGCTGTAAACTTTGGGATGTTGTGATTTCATTATCTGTGGTACAGCATGTTATAGATAGCCATCAGAGTAACAGATCTGTGCCGCGCACGAAAATGTGAAAACCTTCCTTGCTCTTGATAGAAAAGAAATCAAACTAACCAATAACAGAGTAATTATAATACCCTTTAATGGTCAACTATAAGTTAACAAAAGAAAAATCTAGAAAAGCTTGTTGACTTATTATCTCTACTCATTAAAACGAAAACGTTGTGAAATATTAACCGTCATTTCAAATATCTCCGTTATAAAAGTTTTAAAAACAAAGATTTAAATATACAGTTCGATTATACACTTTATTTAAACATATAAGTGATGCAGTATCTGTAAGAATCCTTTAAAAATTAGGAAATTTCATATTCTATGTAACTATCACAAGAAGCACCACGAATTTTTATCCGCACTACGACAATCCTCAACACCTCGCTTATTATTGCAATTAGAAAAAAGAAAAGTAAACTTCTAGACTAAATAAAATGAAGAAAATCAAGAAAAAACTGCGAAATTTATACCTGAGCAACAATTGCTTCCGTCTCCTCCTCATCACCCTCATCTGCAATAGCATCATCGACTGCTTCACCCATCATTTCTTCCTTCATATCCATAATTTCTGATTGCTTTTCAAACTCCGTCATTATTTTCTGGATCTGAGGTAAATTTAGCTGCCGATTCATGTTTTGCATTGCTCGCGTCACCCCTTTCATTGCCTGCGCCATTGCGTCTTGACTTTTTAAAGTTTGTACCTACAAATCACTCATTTCCAACGCCATAGTAGAATTTATTCAAGGTATTTAAAAACATTAAAAAGTATAATGAAACGACGTGGACTACGAAGTTCAGAAACAATCACAATCAATTTCACGCAAATTATCCCTAGCAGTACTCATATACATGACTGAGAACAATTTAGTATGACATGCTCCACTTCGCTTTGCATTTTGAACACAAAACAAATACCATTTTAAGTTTTTGAACATGAAGAATTTAGAATGATTTTTATTTTGCATCCACAGCCGCAGGTAAGATAACTAGGACAAAAACAGTTGTTATGAAAAAGAAATGAATAATGAAATGGATACCCTCAATGAGACAGCTTGTATATTGGCTTTCATCATGATGAATTTTTTGATATGTCGGCGAGTTCGGACAAGATCCTTTGCCATAATTTTCACGGAATCCTGTAAAAGTGTATGGCATTTTAAATCAAAAACATATAGCTTGCATGGATATGTAACAAAGTATTAGCCAATAAAACCATACTCAAAAAATTACACTATTCTATCTATCTAGTCCTTCATCATTACATGGCGTAGCAGTTGTCGTCTTCGATTTTGAATCTTCAATTTTAAATTTTAAACAAACAGACTTTAAGCGCTGGATTACCTCCATAGTAGTTATGGAAAGATTTCATGGCCTATTTAGTTGCCACATATTAGAATTATGTGATAAAATATTAAAACGTATCCCATACCATTTGATTCATTTTGGCCATCTTTTTAATATCACCGATAATTTTCTTTTCCTGCATTTCGAGACGTGATCGTTCTCGGTCCAATTCACGCATTGCTTTATTTAACGCTCTTTGATTTTGCCGCAACATTTCAGCGGGTGTCTTTTTTCGGCCAAACAGAAAATCCATCTTGCTTCTGAAATATTCCGTCTGAAGAATTACAAAAATGCAAAATGGTTTCATCCTGCGCAGTGATTCTTTTTGGCTGCGGTAGTATTTTTGCAAATCTTACTCGAATAGCATACACTGCTAACTATTAAACCGCTCCACTGACTTACCTATACTTTAGTGTAAAGTGTCACTGATGAATATTTAACAGACCAAATCTTTCAACATTTAATGCAGAACATCTTTCTTACAGAAGGTTTCCCCGAGATGTTGATTAAGGAGATTCTGAGAAATGTTCAGAAATCTCCCAAAAAAGAGAGAAGGAGAAAATACCTGGTAAATACAATTTGCTCAGTATAAAAATTCCAAGAGCATAAAATCTTGAATTTCAACCGTTGCAAATTAAAAAAGAAGCTGATTCATAGGAACAGTGAATCATAGACAAATTCTTCACTGTTGTTAAATCCAATGAAAGGACAGCTGGAAACTTTGGGAAACCCCAATTCATCGCTTTCCCCATCACACCCAATCGCCTAGACGCACGTAAACGTAAACAATTCTCCAAGTTGACAATAGCGAGCAATTTGCAAATTTGACGCGCTATGCAAATTTTGCATTTCAGCTTTAAATTTGTCTATGAGACATTAAGATGTTTAATTTTAATTTTGCCAGAGAATAAATTGAAATAAAACTTGCCAATTGGTTCATTGGTAAGAGTTTGCTACAATCATTTCATATGGCGTCATCAAAGGATGGCAAAGGTCATAAAAACAACTGCATTGTCATCAGCAATCCGAAGGTTTTGCGGATTTTACGAAATTTCCCCGACCTGGAAGTCCGTCGATGTTTGAAAAATTTGATAGAATCTGAGGCGTAATCTTACGATTACTCTTCATTCGTAATCTTTTTTTGTCTAATAGAAGGCAATTTTTTTTGGCGAAAAAAGTTTTAGCAAAATTTTTCCTTTTTTTTCTTTCCAGCTAATTAAGGTAACTATGCAAAGCAATAAACGAATCCTGAAATTGGATGATACTGAATTTTTAATTAACGAAGAACGGATGATTGCAACTTCTAATTTTCTCAAACGAATGCTTATTGGTAACATTCATTGTTTTTCGAATTTTTCACTGTTTGAAAACTAATTAAATTAAATAATAAATTATTCTCTTTATACTAGAGAAGTAATTTGTTATTTAATTTAATTATTTTACTTTATTATTCAAACTTTTTATTATTTAATTTAATTAGTTTATTTTGTTTACAAAAAAAGAGTAATTTGTTATTTAATTACTCTTTATTTGGAAGTTTAAAAGAAAACTTACTCTATTCGCCTAATTTTTGAGCTTTCCTTTATCATTCGTCTGGAAATTTTCAAATGCATTAAAGGTGAATATATCAGAAGTAAGTAGTTGAAGAGAATTAAAATTAGTTTCATTTCAAACTTCTAAAATAGGAATTCAAATTTCTATTTTTTTACCCAAACAAAATCCATTAGGAAATCTCATCGTTGGCACATTAGCTGGTAGAACCTTTTGTTTTTACACAGCTGTTGAAATTTTCATACTTTCCTGAAATTGAAGCTAAAATTTTAAAAACTTTATCAAATTTCATCATATTTAATCTTCCTGGGAAACCATTTAGAGAAGAAAAAAGTGATTGTACTTAACGATTTAAAAGAAAAAGAGCCGTGCTTTGATGGGATCGGTTTAGCAATTGCAATTTCATTTGCAAATGGATATGCCGAAATACCACTTAATCAAGTAAATCTTGGAAAAATCTAATTTTTGGAAGTTCAAATTTGAAATTTCAAGTTTAGATTTCAATTCGAGTTAAATAATTTTTCTTTTTAAAGATCATTAGCGCCTTAGCAGCAGCAAATGCACTCGAAATGTGGACTATGCGTAGAGCAATCAGCGAACAACTTTGCATATTGGCCGCTCAACCGGAAAGTGCACCCTTTGCTATTAATGTCGCTACGTGTAATTTGGAAAAAGATACAGCAAAACATGTCGTAAAGGTTATTTTAAATATTTCCGCTTCCACAACGAAGTTTAACTTATCAATTTGAAATTTAGATCACCACATTTATATCATTATAGCAATCCTTGGGTAAGTTCGATGAAGTGATCAAGCAAAATAGCTTTCTCGCTATTAATGATTCAAGTTTCGAATTCTTCATTTCTCTTTTTATTTATGAGGTATGCTTTTCGGTTGAAATTATAAAATGTCAACCAATGTGAAATGTTAATTATACAAATCGATATTCGTGCTCAAAATAGATTTGACAGGATTTCAATGATCGTTTAATTGAACGAGCATAATTTGTCTATCATCGACATAACGTAGCTTTTAAGCTAGATATGATCTTGTACCAGTGTTCCAGGATAACTTTATCCTTACTTATTCTTACGTTATTCTTACTATCAAAAATCAGATTTTTTTTTTGAGTTAGATGAATAGTTTGATGGGAATTATTATAGCATGCACTTACGAAGAAGATTGAAACATTAGATTTTCAGCATTCTTCCACTATCGATAAACATGAAAAGCAGTCAACAGCTGAATCAGCAGCGCAAGCAATCAAATTGTGGTGCGGCAGTGATAATCAACGTCATGCGGTAGATTCATTTCAATACTTCAAGAAGATAGGACAATTGAACAAAATAGAATAGGATGAGAGAATAGAAAAAAGAATATCATGTAATGATAATAAAATAGTGATTCCCTGTCTGATAAAATTTTTCAGTTTGCAAAGAACATACTCAGTAAATTGCGACCTTCCTGCGACTTTAATATTGTTGATCATATTGAAAGATTGATTGCTCCAAATTCAGCAATTCATTCGCTCAGGTTATCTTTTCCCTTATCATTTCACTGCAGAAACTATTATGCGAAGTTTTATTTGAAGAAAATTTAAGGCAAAAATTTAAAATTAAATTCAAAGTCTTGAGATTACAAGTTGATAGTTGTAAACAGCTATTAATTATCTACAGATTGATTCCGTAACTATTAATTATCCATAGATTGATTTCATAATTTGTTTCATAATGATTGATTTCGTAATCAATCTATAGATAATTAATAGCCGTTTGCAACTATCAACTCATAATCTCAAGATTTTACAACCTTCTTTTCTAGAGATAAGGTGGAAATGATCAATGATACCGCAGCTCAACACAATGAGCTTAAAATAACACATACAACTGCTGGTGATCCAAATATTGATTCAGATGAATCGTTGAAATTTGGTAAACTCTATAAATATTTTTGTTTAAAATGTTTCAGTAACTATATGGAATAAGTTGAGCCCAAAAAAAACCAACTAAATTGAAAAAGAGAAAAAAACTACAAAAATCTTCTATTCTTATATTAAATTATTTACAATATATTCAAAAATATTACAACAAAACAGTACATTTGCAGAAACAATACATTACAGAATCATTGTAATACATTACAGAAGCATTCCGTCAAATTGAACTTCCAGCAGCTGAACCGGATGAAAACGGAATTCGCCATTATTCATTCATCGTAATGTTTTTCTTCCTTTTACAATCGACAAAACATGAAAATTTGCATCATCTAAAGTAGCATCAGAATAATTTGTAATTTTTGGAAATTGCTTTTAAAATATTTTCGGAAATTGTTTTTAAAATATTTTGTTCTTAATTGATATTGTAGGTCGAATTTGAAGCGCCAAAAGAATTGCTTATCTCGAATAAGCCTAAATTTATTGGCTTGCAACTTGAAGCAATCCTGGAATGTCCGAACCAATAAGTGGAAAAAAATCTAGAAAAAAATATTAGACTAGCATGCTTGGCTGTTTATTGCATTAATAATATAAAAAGAAAAAAACTGTTATCAGATAGAGTGTAAATAGTGATACTATTTGATTAGCTTACTATCTATCTGACAACACTTCTTCGACATTTTTTATGAAAGAGTAATTGTATCACAAATCGATTTTATTAAGCCTTTAATTTTATAATCATTTTAAACTTTCTACTCTATTTAGTGAATAAGCTAACATAATGATTCAAACTCAAAACAATAACATTCTGATGCAATTGTTATTACTTGCATACTACTATTACGAAGATCACATTTAACAGTAAAATTTATTCCCTACTTTTGAAAACAAAACAAGTCATGTGAGTGGTTTGTCACAAATGTGTCTTCACATGATGCGCATTTAATTGCTCTGCCATAGAACCTGCTATTGTTTTTACATCTCGTCTATTCCAATTGCTGACACATCGTTTCAAACATTTCGGCCAAGGTAATGGCCATTCTACTTCATTTATTAAACGTCCGGACGGTACATTCACTTCCAATTCGTACATCGTCCAAAATAATAGCAAACGACGATAGGCACGTGTTCGGATACGTACATTATGTGGTAGCAGAACGAATGAATGGTAAAGACTGAAATAAAAATTTTCACATTACATATTTTGATATTCATATTAATAATATTTATAAAAGATAGAAGAAAACTTACATGTTGCTTTAACATATAACAAGTATTCAAATTTAATTCAATTCAAATCACTAAGTAAAGGTACTGCTTTGAAAACAAATCAGAAAATAAGTTGGTTATCAAGTTCGACCTCTAAGGAATTCCGACCCATGTCAGGAGAATAAAGTAGATAGAATGCTTCTTCATCCTTCTGAATTTCTAATGAATATTCAGAAGCTTTAAATTAAAACACTATACGATGAAGAGATTTTTCACCTGAAGAGAAAACTGGATAACCAGTAAGCAATTAACACATCGACACTATAGTGTGTTCGTGATATTGATAAGCAAATCATACCTCCAGTGCACATCAATATTAAGAACCATCTAAACGATGGAAAAAAAACTTTGCATAAACATCCAATGCTTTAAAAAGAAAATTCCAATTCAAAATTTAAAAGAAAATTAAATTAAATTTCGATGCCATTAATGTTTAAAATTTCTTCGATTAAATTTTAAGTCCTAAATCAAAATAAACCGTAATGGCCAAATGGAATGTGGTGAATAATGATTGAAATAGAATGTTGTTGTGGAGACAAATATTGTATGTCCGGAAAAGAAGAGATCACCACAGATCAGTTTACCATTTTCACTGACCTGTAGGCCTAGCTAAAACATTTTCATTCTTTCTTCATGATCTCTTAATCGAAGAAATTCAAAAATTCCTACGCTTTTGAAATTAACAATTATTTTATCAAACTTTAAACGATTGCATTTATTTTTACTTTCTCATCAAAAATTTTTAGCTATTCTTCTTTCTAATTCTGAAAACGATTTGAAATTTTGGTTCCTAAAAAAAGAGTTGAAGTTCTAAATTTGTGAAATTATAAAATCTTACAAATATTCGTTCTAATTGCTTATAAGGAAAGAATTTCAATGATTTAATGATCGTAATTAACAGTAACATTGTATGATTACGCCTTTAGAAATATGATTTTTTAAGGTATTCAAAATATTTTCCCATAAAAATGTTTGCCGATAAAAAATGGATTTTTTTTTAATTAATGGATATTTCATCTTATACATCAAATTAAGATCCAAGATATTAATTAATTAATATTACACCAATTGAAATAAGTACGTTATAAATTCAAAATAAATGATAGTTAAGAAAATTTCAATCTTCTACTTCATTCCTTTTCCATCTAAAACAAGAAATGCTGAAGAGTTATTTCAAGACTTGAAAGAGAACTTGAAAAGAAAAGAACTTGGCTAGAGAGTTATTTTAAGATTTGAAAAAGAACTCATTTCTAACAAAATCTAAAATAAGCACTTAAAAACCACAAAGTAATTGCTCTACAGTTATTTCGTAATCGAATACTATTTAATCAATATCAATATATCGAATACTACTTAATCAATATTAATATATCGAATACTACTTAGCCAATATTAATATCAGGCAAGGTTCAGAGTTCAGAATTGATTTAATAGAAAGAAAAGCAAACAAAAAAAAAAGAAGGAAAACTGTTAAGATCAGAAAAATGAAAAAAAAATGCATAATATTTATGAATAAAAATTTATGACTATAGTATAGACGTAATTTTGTATTTACTTTATTGAATTTTAATTTAAATTATTTTCCAACGATTTGCAACGAATCATATTTATTAGTTTTGCTGCTTCATTTTGGCAATCTCACTTATCATTTCATTTCTATTACATTGTGAAAGTATACTTATTTATTTATTGTATATTTGTTTGACAGAGCATTTAATATCTGACTCAAAAGTATCAACCAATCATAAGCTATGCTCTATTTAATATATATACCTATACCTTATATGGTTAAAAGTTAACAAGTGGTAAAAAAAATGCATCATATTTTAAATTTATATTTTGCATAAATGAAAATGATTGCTTTAGCTTTTTATTCGTTGTTAAGTCTTTGAAAAATATTTTAAAAAAAATGAAACCTTATAAAAGTGTTGTGCGAGTCGTTTCAGAACACTTAATATTGTTGCTTGATTATCCGGTTTTACACATTTACTGCAAAATTCAAAATTTTAAATTATGATATAAATTTATGATACAAAAAATTTTGTTAGTGAAAAAAGTTTAGAAATGTCGTCGATGATTTTAGAAGGCATGCAATAATTAGTCGTGCAACTCATTAAAGAAAATCGTTTTTATAATGTAGAAGAGTAATTAACTCATTAGTATTGTATTGATCACTAATTATTAAGAATAATTTATGGATGATAAATTACTGGAGTAACAAAGTGGAATTAATAGAATTAAAAAAACTGGAAGAATTTATTTTTGATAAATTTTGAATTAGTTAAATTTTTAAATTAACACATTGTGAGCAATTAGTTCGATAAATTCCCGACATAGTCTATTGTTTTTTTTTTAAAGTAATTACAGTGTAATTACAATGTGGGATAAATATTGAAAAATAACCGATAAGGCTATAAATTAGGAGCTAATAAACTTACCGGTGATTATCTTCGTAACTTGCCGGGACATGAGTAACAGCTAAGCAAATGGCACGGAACGTATACAATACAGTTATAGTAAATATCAATCGACGTAAGACAATAAATCGATATCGATGAAATACAGCGATAAATCCGAGAGCAAAAACACCTGCGATACAAATTAGCATATCCCCAACAGCTAAAGCCCAATCTTGCTCCGGTATTATTGCAAATACCAAATCCGGTAAAGCATTTCTGAAAGGATTTATTTAACTGCTTCAATTTTAGAATCCAAAATTTATATCTTCCACTAATATAATTGAAATTATTTAGATCAGTCAATGTATTATGATGGATATTTATTGATTTCAAATAAAAAATATGGCATTTAAAGATTTTAAATCAATTAATGGAAACATTTGAATCCAAACCTACTGGTAATATCATGCGCTAAACAAATTACAAGTTGATTTAATAATAATGATAAAAGTAGTGCTATAAAACAAATAAATGTTTTCAAATGTTCCGGTTGATAAGTTCTCAACGATTTTTGTGTTCCTTTTTTCTCTCCAATACTTTCTGAAAATTAAATTTTTTCTCTTTTAACCTTTTTTAAACTATGATCATCAATTCATACATAATGAATTACGAAAATACATTGTGCAAAAATCACTGAATTGAAATATTTTAACTGAACTACAAATAAATAAATGATTGAAATATATATTGAAACATCAGATATTATAAAATGTAAATTATATCGCTCTGATAACTATTCATTACTATCTAAAATTAAAGGATTCCATTTAAAAAAATTAAATTAAATTACCTTCTTGTTCAACACTCTTATCATCATCATTAAGAGATGTTGTCTTACTAAACCTTGCATTCTTTTCATTTTCTTTTCTCTCCAATTCTTTTTGCATTTCTCATTTATTTCAATTGCAAATTAGTCAACAATTCTTAATTATTGAAATTTTCTCTTTTGAAAGAATAAATATCAATTTTTAAAAACGATAAGTTTTAGAAATGAAATTTTGCTATGAGAACTGTTAGATAGAAGTATAAGTTAAATTATTCTAAAAAAATTTTTTTTTAAATTTCTTCTTTAAATTGGAATTTTTTTAATTTAATAAATTTCTCACTGATAAGATTCTTTGGAAGCAATTTGATTTTCTTTTAGTTTATTTTATATCGTAAAATGAAAGCGGAAAAAAAGAGCAATTTATTGGAAGATCGCCCGTTTTCTCTAACTCTAAAAACATAACAATAATAAATCAAACATTTTTACGACGTTTATGTTGCACGAGAAGTACTTTAATTCATTAATTAGCATAAATATTTTTGATAAACGATTTTAATTAAGAATGAATGATTGTGAAAATTTTAAATGTAACTGTAAGTATAAATTATGCAAACTTTCGAGTGAGTGATTGAAAATGATTAAATTAATTAATGCTAATTTTTGATTTGTAAAATGCAAAATTACTATTCCAAATTTTTTTCCATTCAATTTTATATTTATTTAATTTATAACTAACTGTCTATCCAATATCAAAATCAAACAAAATCAAATATCGCAATTTTTATACAACAAAGAAGTTTAATTTGCTGCAACATTTACAGGTATAATATAAACCATCTTGTAGTATATTTTATCACTAATTTTTATAACTTGTCCGAAGATTTCTAAGTGCATGCTATTGTTGTCATTATTCTTGCTCAAAAATAATATATACTGAAAAGACTTTATATGAACAAATTTCCCAACAATTAATTTTATGGTATATAAAACGATATTAAATGCAAATTTGAAAGCGAAAATAAAATTAATAATTTTAAAATTATGAAACATTCGTTAAGCATATCCGCTGACGATATTAATCAAATATTGGACATTAAAAGAATGGCATGAAACGATAAGAATAATAAGGAAAATATTTTGCATTGATTAATATTAGATGACTATTTTACGATGACTTTTCAGAACTGTCAAAATTTCATTTACTTGCTTATATAACAAAACAGATTAAAAAATTGGACGAATCATCAGTAAAGTCGAATTTCATTCAGTAGAGCTCTCTTTTTATAACAGGTTAACGGATTTGTTCCGCAATATTTCATAAGATTTCCTGGAAAAATATGATAGTTTGCGTACATGCGTTATTATTTTGTTGTTCCATATTTTATCATATCAAAATGATAAAGCAGCAAAAAGCGATAACCATCGTATAAGGTATTGTAACTATAATATACGTAAGATATAATGTATATAATTATTGTATAATGTACCGTATTATAGAAATAGTGGCTTTCAGTATAATTTAGCTTAAAATTGATCGTTCCATTCTCAAATTTGAATTATATAACAATTTATTCAAACAATTGCTCTTAAGCATTTTGCATTATTTTCAAGCCTTTTTTAAAATAAATATTTGTAAAACATTCGTCTATTACAATTATATAACTTCGATATTATCGGTTTTCTGGAAAATTTCTGCTATATTGTCGAATAAATCGATAAATCTGTTCTTTAAAAAATAGGCTTTAAGCAGCCAATTTACGAAGTGAAAAAAGGAGAAGATCACTCCTTGAAAAATTACCTTAAATTTTTCAGATCAAGATTTAATTTCATATCAATTTTGGTTATGATAATTTTGCCTATTCTTTATCATTTCATCTACAATCTATTTCAATCGGACAGCTATTTTCTTATTTACTTATATGTTATATATAACATCTGCAGTTTTAGTAGAAGGGAACAAAATATTTAGTTTCATTCCTCGCTTATCATTCTTTTATCATTTATTAGTCGAGATTATGTCTCCACATCTAAAAGAAAACGAAACTCTATCACAGCATTTTCTCGTACTATAAAATTATCATTGAAAAAGGAAAAACAGATAAATTATTAGGAAAAGTCGGAAATTATGAATGAATTATATAAGCGAAAAACATATAAACAATATAAAAATGGCCAAAAAAGTAAGAAAAACATGGAAGTTTTTTATGAGCAAACTATTTTTTATTTTCAGAGTCGTTTATTGGATAGTCGAATAAATGCAGAAGATTGCCTCGTCGGGTTGCATGACGATTTTCGTCAGTTGATAAGGATGGTCGATCGTCTACCAGTGATGTTGCCTCATCCTTATAGTAAATAGCTTGTAGATAGCCATGATATGAAAGTCACATAGCAAATTTCTCCCAACAATTCAAATGAAAATTCTACTGACAAATGAAATTGGTAGCGAATTAACCATAAATTTTTAAATTTAAAAATTGTAAAATTAGATTCTTATCGTTTTTTTTTCAATTTCGAAGTAAAAGAAATAAAAGAAGTAATTGAATACGATATGCTCAAATTATTAAATTTCCAAAAGACTCTATCTCTATCAATTTTTATTTTTCCAAAAGACTCTATCTCTATCAATTTATTAACAAAGTTGCCTCATTTGGTTGCTGATTTCCGAAAATCGAATTCCGACGTCGTTCGATAGCACGAATTGTATCTCGACGCAACGTCAAACGCCTTTCACTACTGGAACGATCAATTGCTTTGTTACTTGACAGTGCAAAGAAACGTTTCTTGAATGCGGCGTCAAGTGTTTCCGTCTTTGGTCGATACATTGAACGCTTGGAAGATTCCAAATTGCGAACAATATTTCGACGTGAGATCGCTTGCTCTTCCTAAAATCATTTCTTAAAAGGAAGAAACAAAACAAAGCTTTCAATTTCGTATATCATTCTTAAATACAATTGCAATTTTCAAAAAAATGCAGCAAACAAGTGGAAAATAATTAAAAATGAGAAATCAAATTATAAAAAGCATTCTCAAATCAAAAACAATTATTCCATGATGCTAAACTTCATAATAAATTATGTACCGATGGAGCATTTTCATCGGGTTCGTCAACTCCGCGAATGGCTTGTAGTTCGCGTGCTATTTCAACCGCATTTTGCACAACCAATTCATCTTCCGTCAAACGATCTACACGTTTACGCCAACAAAATAGTTGTGTCGACGCTATTATATGTGCCATAGTACCAAAACGATGTAATAACATTCCTATGAACTGCAAAGAAAATCACTCCTCTAAAAGAAGATTCACGTAGAGTTCACGTAAAATAATGAGTTAAAAAAAGTTTGTTTTAGAAAAATTATTTGAAAAGGAAAACAAGAAAGAATTGATAAAGTATGTAAGATGAAGAGAGGAAGTATGAAGTAAGAAATATTTTACTAAAATAAAATAAAGTAAGAAAGAAATCATGTCAAGAAAGGATAAAATAAAGATTATAACAATTAAAAAAAGACAGAAATAAAGCGAAATCGAAATAGAAAAGTAGAATTAAATAAACAAAAATATAATATGATAAAGGAAAGCAAAAATTCATTCCCAGTAGTAACCTGAATAATAAGAATGGACATGAAGAAAAGTAGAAAGACAAGTCCGATTGGCTCCAGTTGTAGTCGTGTAACCATCCAGATTGGTTCCCGAATATCCGTTTTGCACGGAATGACTGTATGATTATAACGTGGGCCTAATGGCCATTCGATATGAATGCAATTTTTTTGTAGTTGTAGCAAAAGCACAGTGATGATAAATACGGTATTTACCATGAAAAATCCAGAACAAACCTAAAGGGAAAAAACGAGAAATAGCTAAAATTTTTTAAAAAATTTCAATTACTTGTTGATTATATTATCAATGTGATTCAGTGATAAATAAAAATCCTAAATGTAATTAATTATATTTTTGCTTAAAACGTATACTTGTGAAGTAATAAAAAATATAAAATGATTTCTCTTGTTTAGACATAATCATATGGAAATCATTTAATTGAAAGAGGTAAAGATTATTAATCATTTTGCTAAATGATTATGTCTAAACAAAAAAAAATCATTTGCTAAAAACTAAAAGGTAACAATTTCTGACTTAAAAAAGTGATAAGGGGATTGGTTTACATAGGAAGGTGATAATCCTTACCTCTTTCAATTAAACTGTATAAGCATCAAAAAAGAAACATGACAAAATATGAATCATTTGATTTCTCTCTCTCTTCCTCCCTTCTTCCAGTTGAAATAAAGCAAAGAAATCAGTTTACTAATAAGCAATTTTCGAAAAAAAAAAACCAATTAATCAATATCATTCTTTTCTATCCAAACTAAAACAATTATTTTAACCTTATTTCTTAATAGCACAAGACCGGCTCTGATATGCTTTTGCTCTAACTGATCATGAATAATTGGTGCTAGATATTTGCTGATAACATCATTCCAAAAAATTTCCTCATCCGGATCCAACGAATCTTTCTCCGCTCTTTGAATACATTTGTCATTCAACCATACTTCGCTCATTTTGGAATTCCATTTACGATTACGCATAACAAAAGCTGATTGATTAGTTATATCACGATCATCTTCTATTTCTGCCTAAAAAATTTAAATCACATTTAAAAGTTCAAATTAAATTAATGCATCATAAGTACAATCATTTCTAAACAACAATTAATTGTTATTCGTTCAGTAATTTAATTGAACATGGATAAAATCATTGATATTATACTTAGTAATGAATTAGCTCTAATAATTCTGCATATATTATTTACGAATTAGAAATAATTCAAATTTGTTGAAAATAAATTTTCTTTACCTGATCTTCCTTAATTGAATTATCCTCCCATTTCGGTGATTCGGAATTGTTTGCTGGTGCTGTTGTATAAACCGTTCGAGGTAATATTCCTGTTGGTTGCCGTTCAATTCGATCCAATTTATCCATCATTTCATTTATTTTTCCATTCAATTGCCAAATCTGTAGCAACTTTTCGAAATTAAAATTATTTCTGAACTTCCAATTTTATCTTTTCATTTTGTTTCAAATTGCATAAAGCATTTATTTGGACATACCTGCGCTATTTCCGTTGATTTATCCCTCAAACAACATATTAGACGGCATGCTGGTCCACAACCAACCGATATTTCACCATCCGCCTGCAGAAAAAGTTGAATAATTTTTTCTAACAATATAAATAATTTCATTCAGTGATTTCAACAAAAACTAAAGATTATTAATCAAAGTAATATATTAAATATGTATTGAATGTAATATTTAACAAATGATTAATAATAAATAAAAATAATTAATACCAATAATGGTAATAATAATACAGCAATAATAATAACCAATAATAACAATACTAACAATATTAAATAGTAATAATGATAAAAATAGGAATAATAATGATAATAATGACAGTAGTACTGTTAATAATGATAATAATTACTATAATTACAAATGACTATAATAACAATAATAATTATAATGAATGAATGGCAATCAATCAAACAATATTAAAATTTTTGGACATCAAGAGAGCTGAAACTACTATATATGGTTGATTGATTTTCAATTTTATTCATAATTTGATACAAAAGAAAAAAAAGTTTGTATAACTGAATCTGCAAAAATTTTCAAAATTCATATTACATGTACGAAAATAGCATTACAATTAAATATCATATCTTAAAATTTTTTCGATAAAAAAAATTTACCTCATTAGTAGGATTATTACTGATAAGGTCAATATGCTTGCCGCATTTCTCTCTTGTAGGATCTTTTCCTTCTTCTGAAATCTTATCACATTTTTTGGGATAGATAATTCGGTTTCATTTAAACTTATTTCAGTTATTTCTATAAGAATTGAATTATCAATTTAGTTCTTCTTTTGTATAATTTCTGGGGGAGAAATAAATAATTTTTTGAAAAATCATAATTTTTCATAATTTTTGATATTTGGAATTTAAAATTTAAATGTCAACCTTTTGGATTTTCTCGTGTCCCCCAAGCAACATTATTCAAATTGCATAAGCTATAGATTGGGAGTAACATATACATGCATGGTATTGCCAAGAAGTATAAAATTCCCGGTGTTATGCAAGTAAATTCCAATGGATGTAATACAGCCGCGATGATGAAACTAAAGGGAAATGATATTTGTTAATATTTTACCGTAATTTCTTTAAATTTAAGCATGATTATAAATAATTTACCATAAGTTCCAGTAGAATTTAGAAAATTTCGAAACTTAATAAAATCAAAAATACCTTCCAATGACGACAAGTAAGAATATGGAATGTGGTGACATAATGCCATCTTTTTGCATTTGTATCATTGTTCCAACAATTACAGCTGTCATTAGCATAGCAAATAGTGCGCCGATAAGTTGTGCCGCTATTAGCTGAAAAAATGGTAAATTAAATTATTATTGAATTAATTAAAAATAATTATACACAAAGTTTAGATGTAATAGGACCTGTGATTTTTTTTATTTCATCAAATTCGAAAACAAGTAGAAGAAAATTCTAAGCGAAAACTTCGATTCATTGATCCTATCGCTTAGTGATATGAAAATCGTTAAAGCAGTTGATCATCAAATAATTTATAATCTTTCTGATTTTTATGAATTGAAAAAACTAGAAATTTTTTCTAAACATAAGAAATGCCAATAAATGCATTAATTAGTTTAAATGAAAGTTAATTAAATGGATGGATTACAAAAATCCAACAATTGAACCTGTTTTTCTGAATCACTAATGAAACACATAGTGCAAAATGTTGCAACTGGTACGGTGACAATAAACAATGATAAAGAGGTATCAATGTTAAATGATATTGATAAGGCACCAACAACCATCAGGAAGATTGTCCCTGGGCCAAGAATTGATGAGATTAGCATTATGCATTGATATAATATATACCTAAAATAATATTCTTAAAAAAAAAGGGATTAACATTCTTATCATATCATAAGTATCATTGTAAAAGAAGAATTTTTGTAAGAGAAAAGAAAGGGAGAGAGAAGAAAGAGAGGATGAGAAAGAAAGAAATACTTGGAATCGGTCAAGATTAAAATTAAAATTTCAGCATTTTAAATGTAAAAACGTAATTATATCGTTCTGTTGGAGAAATTATGAAATTTTGAAAAAACTGAAATTTCAAAGAAAAAAATTGAAATTTTTTCCTATCAAAACAATAAATCGTTACCAAATGGAAATTGATTCGTTCACATTGATAACATTTTTATAATCTTGCAACAGATCGATAATATTTGCTAATGTTGAAGGTATCCAGCGACGGCGCTGATTGAAAAATTCATTGAAACCTTCTGGTGCATAAGTTAGAGCATCTGATGCTGCACAATACTCAACCCTGTGGAGAGGATGTTTCAAAAAATATGCAAAACTTTAAGTCAATGATTCAAAAAATCGACTCAAATCAATTCACTATGGATATGAAAACAAAGTACTTAAGACTGAATAAAAATGCAAATCCAAAGTTTTTACCATTTCTTATCAGTCAATTGTGATAACATATTATAATGAAATATAATTAGTGCAAAACTTACCGGTAACCTCGCTGCAAAAGTAAAGTACATAGCCAACGATCTTCACCCTGATCATATTGAATAAAATCAACCGGATTTTCAGCCTTAAATGATACAATTTGAGAGATCGTAATTAATGTTTGCAAAATGACCAGTAACAAATATTAGAAAATAAAAATGATTTTACCATCATAGTTAATCAATATTTCTTGTGGAATTCAAAAAAAAAATCCTATAAATAGTACCACAACCTTTGATGCATATCTTCTGGTAACATTATCATCCATTAGAGCCAATGATCGGAACAACGAGAAGCAACCGGGTGAACAAAGTACGCAACCGATCATATGTTCTGTTGCTTTCTGTAACCAATGACCAATTGCATATTCAAATTTTTGGTACCATATCATCAAACCTAAAACGAACTATTCTAAAACTGCAAAGTTTGAAGAAAATGAATTGAAAAAATATTTGCAAATTTTTAAAACTACTTCTAAGTTGTAAACTACTTGTAAGTTCATTTCTCTACAATAATAAAAAATTGTGGAAATTTTTCGAACTGCTTGGAAATGTTGGAATTCTCAACAGTCAGTTTTATCTACAACCATTACCTGATCCACGTGGATGTATTCGACCACAAGCTGCTCCAAGACGTCGATCTTTTTTCATCAAATCAACAAGCAGATGAACACATTGTGGCGAGAAGTCGACATCACCATCTAAGGTTAGAATGAATGTATTCTCCGAAATTATTTCTTTCCTTACTTCATCGTCCACCTTCATCATTAACTGATAGCCAAGTAAATAATACAGGTACATCACCTTGAATGATATATTTCGAAGAAATTATGCAGTTTGAAAACAAAATTATAATTTGAAATTAATAGATGTGAAGTTAAAATATAAAATACAATTGAAATATATCCTAAAGAGATTCAAAGAAATTGAAAAGACACGATAATGTATAATTAACTGGCGTCGTAATCTGATCACAGAAGGCCTAATTTTACAAAATAAACTTAACTATAGGAAATGAATTCGAAAAGATTTGCTTGGTATGCGAATTGAAAGAATTTCAATTATATAAAAATTATGCAAAAAAAGTATGCACCTGACTCCAACGCTTTCGAAGTCGAATCTTTTGTTTATCTTTCAAATGTATCATTAGTCTATTTTTGCCAGGCATAATAAAGCTCAAACGTCCACCATATGGAGTTGAAATTTTTTTCGGTGGTTTTAGTCTCATTTGCGTTTGATGTAACGCACTAAAATTTAATTTATTAAAAGTTCATGTCAATTGAAAATGGATCTGTTCTACAATTTTCAAAACTTCAGTCAGTTTACATTAAAAAAAACAAATAAACATATTTTAACTTTAATCAGTAATAAAAAAACTAATCGATCAACAAAACCTGGCTGCTTCATCAATTTTATCAACGAGTTGTTGGACAAATTTATTTATCACCGGCTCACCATATTCGTTGATATCAAAAGCATCATCAAAAAATATGTGCGCTTCGAATTCATAATAATCTGGATCTATGATCTTTAAAAATTGCTTATTTTTTCGTTTAAATAGAAATTAAAATTATGAGATAGAATCAAGTAATATCAAATGGAAGTGAAACTTACTTCTCTGCCAGTGCTATCATCAGAAAATTCTATGTGAATTTATTACTTTAAGATATTTCTGAGCGTTTCTTCTGGCGCATTGATCCTCGTCAAGACGGAAGATACTTTTCAACATACAAGTCATCTCGATCGCTGTTTCATGCCACATTGTTGCGCAAACGTAAATTTTTGTCACCGCATCTGCTGATGATGCCATTTCCCTTAAGAAAATATAGAACTAGCATTGATATTAAAAGTCAAAACTTAGAGAAGGAGATACTAAATGAATTGCTTAATCTATCCAAACATTTGAAAAATGTTTGAATAATTATGGCTAATCATTGACTGAAATAATTAGTTTTCTTTTTTAACTAATCAGTGATGAGCTGCTGGGATACTTAATAATTTTGTTTTTAAACAACCATCTTTTTTTAATAATTAATAGTAAAACGAACTTTATCATAGCTGTTTCGATTACTTTACTCGTGGAAGTACTTGAAAGTGATGCAATTGGCTTTGCATACGTTAATCCAATATTTATATCACGTGTAGTTGACAACTCTTCCGCATCGAAATCCAGATCCTGAAACATTGAAAATTATAAAATTTTGGCTTCCAAAAAAAGTTTGCTTAGTTTTTATGGTTTTTCTATCTCTCTGACAGTACACTCAAAAAAAATGAGTATTTTATGGAATTATAACCTCAGTTCGAATTTTTGTTTTATCATCACATCGTCGATTTAATGCCAAACATTGATCAGTGAATAGAGCGCTATTGTAAGGAAGAATGAACAATCTTTAAAACAATCAGTAATTAGATGAAAATTTCTAAAAGCTTAAAATTTAGGTATCTGAAACTTTTGAAATGTCTCTGTTTGACTCATTTGAAGTTTAATTGAAAAAATTTTCAAAGTTGCCATTAACAGATATGATTTTTTTGAAATTTGTTTTTTGAAACTTATTGAAACTTAGTTTTTTTGGAAATTTATTTAGAGAAAGAACTAAACATTATATTCTTCACTCAAACACTAACACTCTTAAAATACATGTCTATTATTTTGTTATAAAATTGTGGAATTTGCTGAAATTCATACTTAGCTGTCTTGGCAAGTCTTTCCTGACGTGGCCTCCAAAGGTGTATTGTTATCCAAAACTGCACCATCAAAACAGCAAGCCAAATTTGTGTCAATGGTGAAAGGAAAAATTCCGACAAACTCTTTGCTGTGTCACATTTCCAGAATAATTCCTAAAAGTATTACCTAAAAGACCACGCTGAATATTTGAAAAGTTCAAGCTTTATATAATGTAACTGATAAAATATGAAAATTAGACTGGCAGACTAGACTGAGTTACTAAAATTTTGTAAAAATTTAATGTGAAAAATTCAAAAGGAAATTAACGAAATCTTTCCGAAAATTATTCCCCAAACAATCGGATTCTTTGATAAAAAAACTGCTTTTAGATTTAATTTACATTTCTATTCAACCACGAAAAGAAATTTTAATAATAAAAAATATCTCCGAAAGTATAAAAAATTCCGGAAAACTTACTCTAGGAAGAAAATTAGTTGAGTGACAAGAATCAGTATACCGTTTCGTACACATTGTGAATAACAAAGCAACAGTTGCCGGAACACTAAGCGCCACCGGTAATGCAAAGCATGTTCGTTGTAGCATTACCTGAAATGCAATTAATGAATTAGACGAAGGTAAATTAACCGATAAGTTCCAGAAATCATCGAATTTCAATTAATCTATATTGATCAATCAATATTAACTCGTCAAGCAAGCATTCTTTCGTAGGTAGCATTTAAAATAACAAAACAATATAAATACAATGAAACAAAACAACAATTGCAATTTAATTTCACAAAATCAATCCCTAACAATTCAAAAAAAAATTGAAAATTTTAATACAAAATTTTAATTCAATCTGTAAGAAATGTTCTATCTTTAATTAGAAAAACTTACAATTTAGATTAGAAGAAAGAAAGAAAGAAAAAAGAATGCAATTTATTACTTTGCAAGCAAATTTTGAAGTATGATAGGTAAGTATCACAGCAATAGCCTGGATGAGTACAATCCAAAGAGCATCGAACGGAGTTGTATACTGATTTAATTCCACATAATCATCGTATATCTAAAATTAACGAATGAAATTCTTGACAATTTTTAGCTGAACAAAAAAATTATTTCTATCTTCTAACTACGATACATTTTCCGATATTAGCAGAAGCTGAATACTGAAAAAGGATATATGTAATAGTATTTTAAAAGAATCATCAAATAGTTTCATTTAATTAATATACCTTTTGCATCAAATTGACAAATATTCGAATGGAATGCATTCACTTAGTACTATTTATCATTATACGAAATTAGTGCTGTTTTGAATAGCTTGTCAAATTGATTGATTTGATTTAAATTTTTTACTTATGCATACGTTATAGGTATTTGGTGGCATTTCATATTCATCGTCATCATTATTAATCGTTCGCTTTTTTTGACTTTTGAAAGATTTTACAGATTCTTCTTTAATTGAATTCTCAGGTGATTCGTTAAATTTGAAGATGTCAACTGTTGATATCATACTGTGATCATCCTGTTTGTTCATCTCTTGAATTGGAAAGGATTGTACTGTTGGTGATAATGGAGATGATAATGGTTGTTTTAGATGTATCGATTGGCTCTGATCAGAAAAGAATCGAAAATTACGCTTATTCCATTGATTGGTTAGATTACGGCTACCATGATCTTTTAATATAATAGATGGTTTCATCATTTGCATCCCCACGAAATTCAAAGTAGGTGTAGTTGGAACTTCGGCGTTCTCTAAAGATGGAACTACTGTTTATATCTACAGCTCTATTTTCTGTTACAATAATTAATTGTTCTAATAAATTTGGAGGATAAGGTGGTAGGGCAAAAAACACATACCATACTTTATATAAGCATCCGTATCTAAATCTATTTTTTTGCTTTAACAAACAAACTTCCGTTTCGATGTACATGTATTCGGAATTGAAATCATCTTAACATTAATTTATTTCAGATATTCCAGAATAATTAAATGCTATACTATTGACAAAATCCTAATTTACTGCATTGACCAACCATTATTAGCCATTTCCATTTCCATACGATCATAAAATTTGTTGATTTGAGTTTGATTCAAATGTCGGGCAGTTATTGTTAATAGTTTTTCTCCAAATGGATCATTTTCGAAGAGATCTTTCGGCGATATGCTAAATTTTTTTTTCAAATTTCGTGATTCAGCTCGGTAAACATTAATAAAAAGCTTAGAAGTGAATGGAGCAATGAACATTAAATGATATTAAAGTTTTTTAGCTTTAAATAAACTATAAAGTATATTATCCGATAGCAAAAGCATAAGCAAAAGAGATTGTAGCAACCATTTAAAAAAATTATAACTTCGATAACCTAATTGAGTAGAGTGAGTGAATAGAAGTTTTAATTATTAAAATTATAAGTTCATTTCCTGAAATTTACACTAGTTGTATATGGCAGATAAGATTAAGCTATTTTCTATTACGGGGCTAATTGTTCATTAAATTATAATTAAAAAATTTTCTCCAGCAATTTGACTTGAAATTAATGTGATCGTAGTACCGAACAAAAGGTATGCTAACAGATTGATCAAAAGATAAGGTGTTAAGATGTGTAAAACCTAAATTTACTGGAATACTTTAAGAAATTAATAGATAATTAGTAGAAAATTTAACTTACTTATTGGTAAGTACTAAAAATACCATAAGTAAATACACAATACATTTCCAAATAGATATCAAAACATAAGTTTTTGATCGCCGTTCATTTAACGTTACAGCAAATCGTGCAAGTGCTCGAATTGGTGCTAAGGCACTTTCAATGTGTACAAAATTTTGCCACCAACCGAGTGATATTAATATCAAACATAATGGTAAAATAAATTTAAATTTTTGAAATGATACATTTAGATCCTGCAAAATTAAATTCTTTGATAAATCATTTCTAATATTTCCTTAAATTTTAAATTTTTTTGTCAAATATTTGTCACAATATAAAATTATCAAAGATTTCATTCGATAAGGAAATCTTTGTTTTTTTGACATAATATCATTTGAAAATTGGCAAATTAACTAAAAATTTAGATTAAAAATTAATCGCTGTATTGTCATACTCTAATTTTAAAATTTACTTCCTTTTTTTTATTAGAAATGAAAAATATGAATTCTTACCGGTAGCGCCCATAATGCGACAATTTGTACAATTATGCAAAAAAAATCAGCGGCCATAAATAATATGGCTAAACGATTTGGCCGACGACTTAATAGCAACAAAATGCTTGGCACGAAACATGCAAAATTAGTAAGCATTGCACCTACAAGTAATTATATTAATTGCTTAACTGCTATGGTAACGTCATAAAATAATTTTTTTTTGCGCAGCAAATTTTTCCAAATACATTATTTGTTAAATAATCTAAAGTAAACTAAATTTGAAATATTTGTTACACCTTCTAAGATTTCATTTTAAATGATAACTAAATGTCATTGAAATAAACTGACCAGCAATGGCATCCAAATTAGGTAATATTTTAAGCGCTAATATACCAACACCACTGGCATTTAAAGTTTCCACAATAAAAACCTACAGATAATAAAGTGTAAAATGAGATTGATATGATAATAACGTATAAATGATATGATGATAAGGTAAAATTGCAAGAATATATTTGCCAATAGCTCTATTGAAAAGGTTAAGTGATAAGTGATATTTTTTGGGGTATTATTGAAATTTTGTGGGAGAAATTAAGAGAAACGGATTATCAATTCTTCAATCGTCAAAGTTTACTCTTCTTTTTATTAAAAGCTAAATCTCGAAATTTGCTTACAGCAATAAATTGTACAAATGTCGGCTTTTTGACATTCCGGAAGAAAGCTCGATGAATGCAACAGATGAAGCATTGTAGTTCCGGAATGCATAACGAAATATAAACTGCCCAAACCCATTTTACGACATGTACTGGTAATACTTCAACTTGATTAGTAGGACTTTCTGAAATTTTTCTTTTTTTCCAAATATTTTACCAAAAATTAAAACAAACACCTGCACATTTGTTCAGTTAAAGATGTACATGAAAGCGAATTCCACTGATGACAGTTCAAATTTCGGTAATTTGACAATTTCAAGAATTTTAGCCAACAGAATGAATAAGAAGCTTGAGCATTAATTTTTTTTAGGCATCACAACTGACAAAGGTTAAACTAAAATTATCTTCAACAAAAGATTGTGAAAGTGGAATTAATCTCGTTAATTTTATTTATTATTTAATGTATATTGAATTAAAATTTTATTGAAATTCCCCCTCCTTATTGAATTTTGAAATTTCACCTTCACATGTAAATTATAGATTCATTACAAATTAACATAGAAAACTTCATTTACCAATTAAACAAGTAAACCGGTTCCTCTAACATGTTCTGGAAATAGTTTGGAATAGGTGAATAATTATCGGTTGGAAAATAAGATTAGTCATCAGTTAAACAATAAAAAAAGGAAAAAGGATTCACATCAAAGTATTCGAACAGCAATAGTTTGAACGAGAGATAAAAAACAGTTCATTGAATACATTAATTAATTAAATTGCAACATCGCTTGTTACCTATCGTTTTTTTCCTCGAAGCATTCGAAAATTTTCAAAATAGTTAACTGTTAATATTGAAAAGCGAAAAGCTAGAAGAATAGTAGCAAATTATTACTTTATACTATCATAAAGATTCGATCTTTCACTTTTAAATTTCATTACTGATTATTTTATCATTCTTAACAGTATCAATTATTTCATACTTTGAATACTCTAATAAATTAATATTAATGATATAAGATAATTATTATTGCTCACTTATGAATCACTGATAATAATAACAAAAAGATTTTACATACTATCAATATAAGTAATGGTATTATGATTTTATCCTCCTATAGCAGTATCATGATTATGTACCTCTTCTTCATTTATAATTTTATTCAATCTTCATTATAAATATCAATGATAATTGAATGATCCAAAAAAAAAGATCATATATTATACTTTGCTGGATTATAATAACATACCGGGGATTTTATCGTTGCAAATGGTCAGATTCATCTTGATGGTACCAATTGCTGAGGTCATCAGTAGAAATGTTGCCTTTGCAATTATGGCACTTAATAGTGTTAGAATGAAGAGGACACAAAAACAGGTTATTTTTAATACTTGCAAGCTTACATCGTACCAGAAGCCTGAAAATTATTCCAATTCTAATAATCAACAATTAAGCTAAATTTAAATATTATTCGATATCTTAAGGATTATATCAAAAACAAAAAGGAAAATGAAATGAATGAACAAGGACATAAGATTGGTAGTGCTAATTTGCCAATTTTTTATAACTTAGCCTGGATTGTTTTAAATTAAACTAATTATTCGAAATCGTTTTAATACAAAGTCAATTTTTTATTTTGGAAAATTTAGCAAGGCCAATAGGGTGAATTTTTGGGAAATTACAAAATGTGATAACTCCAATGATACTATTAAATGACACTATGCCGATAAAAGTATTATACAACAGCGAATTCAACAGCAAATTTTTAAATTTCATTCCTTTTTCATATCATAATTATTTCATTTGTTAGTTAATTTCCTGTCTCATACGCGGCAAATCGCAACTCACTAGATAAAAATTCTTAAGTTTAATAATTATTCGATCGAATAAAACTTTAGAAATCCTGACTATCTAATTTCATTAAGTATACAATCAGTTTCATCAGTTCTCGTCATCTTCTTTATCACATTAATAATTCTTTTATCACTTGTAATACAAATCAAATTCCAGAAATTAAAAAAATAAAATTCATATTTTTAGAATCCATCATGTTATCCAGTTGTACACTTAATTAGAACTTTATGAATTATATCCATCTGCTATCGATAAGGGTTAATTGAATATGGATCATCATTTCAAGTTTCTGATTGTAACTATTTAATTTAATAGCATCAAATAATTTTTGCTTTTACCTCGACTCAGGTTATCCGGTGGCAATGGCAATGAACGGAAAACATCCCATCCTCGTGGCAGTGTTGTCCAGCTGAAAATGTCAAATATTTTCAAATTTAAGTATTGCTAAAACTTTAAAATTTTAATCAAATCAAATTTCTAAACTTACGAAACAGTTTCTATTTTGGAATTTTTAGTGCCAATAACTTGGATACTGGATGTATACGAATCACTCGGTGTTATAGGTAACGGAAAACCGCGTGATCGTTTATACATATTGGAATGATTAATATTATCGAAAGTAATAGATGGTATGATGTGATTTGTCCCAACCGTTGCACCAACAATACAACTTTCCAGCTTACTCATCTCAAATAAAAATTTTACAATTTAGCAAGTTTAATTCAAATAATAATTTAATCATAAGATGAATATTATAACATTGCAGGAAATTAGCTGCTTCATATCTCGTATAACACGTATTTAGCTCATCATGCCTTCACGTATTACGTAAATCAACTACGTCAAAGTATTAATTATTTGAATTAATTCTGCTACAGAATTTTGTTTTAAATGAATCTAATTTCATTATTATGATTTATATAAGTAGAATAATTCGAAAACTGAAATTTTACTGGATAATAAAGAGGAGACGAAAAATACTCGAAATAACAATGAACATAATAACGCTAATGGTTTATGTAATAATAGTACTAGTGAAAACTAGTTCTTGCTCTAGTACTGATAGGTGTCGTTATTGTTGCAGCAACAGTAGCAATAGTTGATGTCATTGTTGTTGTTGTTACTGTTGCAGTAATAGTAGCAAAAAATAAGTGCTTGTTGCAATAATTACAAGTAGTATTGTAAGTGTTGTTACTGTTGCAGCAATAATAGCAATAGTTGTTGTTGTTGTTATTGTTTTTGTTATTGTTGCAGCAATAGAGGCAAATAAATAAATGTTTGTTGTAAATAATTACAAGTAATTTGATCGAAATATAATAAATTTGTCATTCTTTTTCTTCTTTAACATATATTTATCCGATCAGAAAATCACAATGAATGTTGTATGAGGAAGAGTTGATCGATTTCCATTATTTCCTTTTTTTCTCATTTTTTAATTTAAAACGTAGATTTTTTTCTTTTAATTTCATTTATACTCTCTCTTTCCATATGACTAAATGATGTAATTCCATTATAATCTAATAAACTTGTTCATTGTTTGAATCATCTAGAAAATGAAGAAAAAAAGTAGAAGAAGGAATCTGGATTTGAACTGGAAAGAAAATAAGAAATGTGTAACAAAATGAATTCAGTCCAAATTTACTTTCCAAATATTTGTTATTTGTTGATGACGATTATGAATCATATTCTGAAAATTAGGTAAAAAAAGAAAGGGAGAGAGAAAAAAGAGAGAGGGAAACGATAATGGTCGTCGACTGATCAAATTTCAATAGAATGAAATAATAAGTGTTTGCTTGATATAGCGCAAATAATTTACAAAATTTTGAAACCTGAACCATCAATGTGAAAAACGCTATATTTAATTTTTTCCAGCACTTCTTTTTTTCAATTTTTTATTGTTATTATAAAGAAGAACTGGTTCAAGAATTATAGACATAACAGCCCAGATTGGAAATCCAGGAATGTTAAATTAAATTTGGGTTAACATCATTTTACAACAAACGACGTAAATTTTGAAGCAGTTATAAAATTTTTGAGTAAATGAACAAAAACAGTCTTTTGTCATTTCATTTGTCAACTAGTCATTAGAAAAACTGATCTAATATTACTTCCATCAAACATACAAGTAAATTATCTTTATTAATTTTTATTCCTATCATTATCATTGAAATAATTATCACTAAATGCTCCGTAAAGAAATAACGCCATTTTTGAAAAATTTTAGAAGCTACGATTATTCTTATTATTACCACAATTCTTCGTTTCATCACTATTATTGCTTAATGAAATTCATTATATTTTATTCGAATGTAGTTCCATTTACACATCTAACTATTCATGATGTTTAATCAGACATCAAATTTCGGGAAACTAACGATATCCACTGTTTAATATGTCAGAAAATATGTGAGCTATTATCAAAGTTATCAAGTTCAATAGCTTTGTATCCAAATGATTGAAAGGATAGGACAAGATCTAACGGACGGAATTTTTAAAATTTATGATTTTAATGTCTATTTTTTAAAAATCCGAGAAAATTACTTATAATTTTTATAATTAGTAATAGAAATTAATGCTTATTAATATATTCTATGAACACAGAGTTGCACATTTGTGTGCTTTTTTACATGCATATTTATTTATAAATTTTCCATCTTACTTCAGCTCCATTATCCTTTCGCCAAATTCTTTGCTAATCATTGCTGATAAGAAGGAAAACCACTCCAGTGAAATACATGATGGCTTCTTTTTTTAAATATTAATGAAAGAGGAAAAAATTTCTCAAATAATTAACACTAAAAGTTTTTGTCATATTATTTATAATACTTTACATCAAATAGCAATCTATCATCAAGTAATTCTATTGGAAGAAACGTCTTAATTAAAATCAAACAATAAAATTGATAATCAAAATTATCTATAAAAAGTTCGACACAAAATTTTATATTTTAGGACTTTTTTTTGGTTCTTTAATGAAGACGGAATTT
Source organism: Cercopithifilaria johnstoni (assembly GCA_916381525.1). Taxonomy (NCBI): domain Eukaryota; kingdom Metazoa; phylum Nematoda; class Chromadorea; order Rhabditida; family Onchocercidae; genus Cercopithifilaria; species Cercopithifilaria johnstoni. The sequence continues at coordinate 75,111 of CAKAEH010001237.1, forward strand.
TGCTAGAATTCAATCATCCCGTATTCTTTTTTCCTACTCTTTCAAAGTTGTCAACTCCTTTTTTTTAATTTCAATCAATCATTTGAATAATAATTTACGAATTATTCAATTACTATTCCTTAATATGTCTCTATCCATTCTCACATAATTACAGCTTTGCTACATTTATCTACTGCTTTATAAATACTAGTTAGTTACTGTTAAAAGTATCTGATACCATCTGTTTCTTTCTTGATATATATCTGTTTAAACGACTCGCTAATTATGAACCCTATCCGGACTACTGGATTATATGCCAACAATGGTAATCATAGCAATATCATTTGTTCATTCTTCTTTCTTACTTTCATCCTTTGGAATTTCTCAAAAGCTCTGATGCTACGGTAATAAAAAGAATAAGCAGAAATGGTGAAACAAAAAAAAGAAAGATTCATTTAAATCTCAATTGGTTAATTAATAAAATACTTGCCTATTATAAATCAGATTGGGACGATCAATTTTATGCTTATTTGTAACATGCGAAATCGTATTTTGACTTCCATCGGAACTTTGTTTCGAACGGATTTCATTCTGAAATTTGATAAATATTACAAGAGGATTCTTACTCTCTTTCATTTAATTCAAAACATTTCCAAATTTCTATGCTACATTTTTAAAGTATTTCTTAACGTATCGCATAATTTCAGTCTTATTTATTTAAACATAAGATAATAATTGTCGTCACTTAAAATGGAATATTACTGTATTAGAAAACAAGTAATCAAAGATACTTTTTAAAATGATTTGAAACATTAATAAATTCAGAATATATGATCTTGTCACCTTTTTATATCGTCCAGTGTAACCGATCAATGTTGGCTCATCATTCACATCGACAGGAATATACGCATATTTTGAATCCTGAGAAAGAGATAAAATAAAAAATATAAAATATCAGTAATAAAAAGTCTCAAATATATTTTAGTATTTTATTAAAAATTAATCAACAAATCAATATCCATACTAGCAATATCCTTTTAAACAATTGTTGGAAAGAAATAATGAGATAACGAGAAGTAACTGTTAAAAATGTGTTAAGGTATGAAAATTCTTTTAAATAATCATTGTATCAAACCGAGCATGTCAACGTGATAAAAACATAAAAATATCAGTGTTTTTTATTGTTGGGAAATTCCATTTATTGTGTGATATTCTGATAATTTATCAATAGGATTTAAAGACAACTGATAAGATGTTGAACTGATTTTAATTATTATGTAAAATACAAATGAAAGTTGTTCATTAAAATTTAGTACAACAGTAAGTATGATGCAAAAAAATCCGGTAATTCTTACAAAAAAAGGTTGGAAATTGTGATGAAACACAATTTTTAGAAAAACATAATGTCAATTTTTAAATTAAAATATTTGTTTCTTAGAATTAACACACACGCACACACACACACACACACACACATACACATACACACACACACACATACACATACACACACACACACGCATACTTACATACATATATATGTTATGCAAACTGTCATAAATCACTTAATGAATAAATATTTCAAATAGTATAATAATTCAATGCAAAGTTTATTTTGCTAAATTAATAATTAAGTTTGGTTGAAAAAATATTTTATCTATGAGAATTAACTAATAATAGTATAACAATAAAAATTGATCATTGATAAATCGAATTATATCTTAATGGGCTATTATAAAAAATATCAATTCTCAGTAACATGTAGGTCAATTAGATATTTTATCATTTGAAAGGTCAAAAACAAAAAAGATAAAGAATGGAATTATTTAGGAAAAAGAATTTGAAACGAAATACCTTTTCATTAAAAATTCGCTTGCCGGTGTTGAGCTTATGTGACATCAATTTGTTGTTAACAAAATGAATAAACGGAGAAAAGTTGAATAATTTCGGCTATCACCTTCACAAATACTTCTCTCTTAGAAATGATTGCAATAAAATCGAAACAGTAAAAAAACTAAGTGCAATTCGTGTGCGTGTATGTATGTGTGTATGTGTGTGTGTATATATGTGTGGGTCTGTGTATGTGATAGATTAATCTAATGATGGTTGGAAGAAATCAACTTTCGAGAATAGTTTGAATTCAAGAAAAAGCATATGATTGATATAAATTAAAACTTATAAAAAAGCTTCTTCAACAACTGAAATTGTATGAATTTGATGATATTTGATATAGGTTGTGTGTCTGTGTGTATGTGTGTGTGTGTCAAATATCTTAAGTTTGATAAAAGTTAAAAATCATCTGTCTTTTTTTTCTCTTGTTTACACAACTACCGTTTTTACTGGAATAGTGTTCCATTGCTGTTATTTGCAAAAACACTTAAAGGAAGAAGTGTGCTGATACGTTTCAACGATGATTCATTCCCTATCGTAAATTTTTCAAAAATTATGACTACTTCATTTTTCAGAGATTTTTAAAGAGGAAAAAATGAAGTGAAAATGTAGGAAGTAGTAATTTGGATAACTTTCATGAATTTACAGTACTTATTTATTTACTTTTATTTTACACAATTTTTACGTTATTCTTTTTAATAATAAATTTTCTATTTTCTCATATATTTTGTTAATTCTCGTAATAAATATGTAGATATATAATTAAATAATGATACGATTGAAATCATTATTTTAAGTTATATAATTTTATTTCATTTAGATCCTTAAGTGTCTTTACATTCCTGATATTCCGAAATTTTAAATAATTTGGTTAAAAATTAAAATCCAACTAGTGATTAATTCTTAATTTAATACTTAATGGATTTTTCTGAATTGTTAATTGGTTTTTCAATTTATTATTATTATTATTATATCACCGATTGCTCATTAACTATACCATCTATTTATACCATTCATTTTATTCATAATAAATTAGTAAATTCCAATCTTGAAACTTTAACAGAAAATGAATTAAGCTCAAAAGTTAGAGGAACACTTGTCGACACAGATAGTTTGTTCATATTAAAACTTGAACCAATACTTCTAATCCCTTTCTTCTCTCATTTCAAAAGATTTAATCATCGATTAGATTACAAAATATTGTCAAAAATATTATTTCTATTTGTGAATAAAATATTATTCGTTTCTTTTCTTTTCAATTAAAATAAATGAAAAATTATTAGTAAAATTTAATTTTTAATTTAGCTTTTTTTTTTGATTAATAAATTGTTTGTTTGTAAATTAATTGTTGACAGTTTTCTTTTTCATCCATTTCATTTGATGGTACCTTCTTTTCGTGTCATATTTCTGCTAATAATAGTTGCCAGGAAATTTATTCTTTTTGCTGTTTTATTTTTTTCTTCAGAAACTGGTTACTTTTAACCAAATTTTTTCCTTCAAAATTTTTAGATGACTCAATCAACGACTTTAAAAAAATATCCATTCACTACATATTGACATATCTATCGTACAATATATTTGTACGATATTTTATCAACTATTAACGATTTGAAAAAGCAAAAAAAATGACACCACCCAAATCACAAATTAGTTATTACTATGTAGTAAAAAATTAAAATCTTAAACTATTTTATGTTTTTTCATCAATCGATCATTAATAAAGTTTGAAGAAAAATAAGATAGGAAATTATTTTGCAATTCTTTTTCTTTGCAATATTCTTTATTTGAAATTAAATGAGTTAATTCATAATTGGGTTATTAATTAGAACAATTTAAAAGTTCTTTTGATTCACAATTACGATATTTAATCATTTAGTTATCGATCATTTTTTCATGCTAGCTTAATATCTTCATCTTTTAATTTGTTTAAATGCATTTCGCTCTCTCAGAAAGGATTTGACTTTTTTGGTTAGCACAAATTTTTCTATGATCGCTCTGAATCATACCGTCACACTGATTGATTGTAGCAAATTAATTCGTCATCATTGGAATTTTCTTATATGTAATTTTTTTGATAATTCAGATAAATAAATTCTAAGTACGGAACGAACAGTAGGATTAAATTCAATTTAACTAGCAATAATGAAATTTAAGAAATATGTATATTAATTACATTTACAGTGAAGTAATGGGTAAATCGAATTTTATTGAATGATTTGGTTTATCGGTAATACGATGAAGAATTCTTGAAATTCATCTGAATGAAGCGAAAAAAACATATGTGGTCAATCTTTATTATGGTGATTATTTAAACAGACAAAAATTTCTTGATTTGAATTGAATAAAATGAATAGATCCAAAAAGTTATGATAAACAAATAATGAGTAAGGATAAAAAGGCTCCATTATGGGCTACAAAAGCAGGACATTGTTATTCCTTATAATATCAATAAATAAATAAACAAGCAAAATGTATAAAGCAATGGATTATTTTCCTCCATTTAACAATTTTAATTACTTCATTGCTATATTTATCGAACACCCTAAAAGCCAGTGTGATGTAAAAAAGCTTTCACAAAATTTTAGAATGAATAAACAAATCCAAAAGTAGTTGGAGATTATTAGATGACTCTCTCTGTAATAAACTTTGTTATTTTTGAGATACAGGTAATATTGTCCAAAAAAATGGAATAAGAATAATTGAAGAGAATGATGCTAAGACATATAAGAATACATATAAGACATATAAGGAAGACATATAAGAACGGATGAAATGATTAATAATAAAGATGGGAAAAAATTGAACAACTAAAAAGAAATTATAATCATTGGGTGGTACCATTCGTGTTGCAGCCCACTCAACACAATTAATTAATCATACGAATAAACTTGGAATAATTAATAAGCTTTTCTTTCTCATTTTTAGACTTTTGCTCACGCATAATCAATCAATATTAAAAAGTCGTTTAATGACATATTTGATTTTCAAATACCTCTAATGTTTAGTGAATATTCATTTGATATGTAATCCAGGCATATGAGAAATTTTTTTCTAATAAATTTTTGTTTGAACTCCAAAGCTAAATCAATTATCTTTTTTTTAATTCAATACACTCTTCATTTCATGCTTTTATTTCTTATACTGGAAGAAAATTTCTCATTATTTAAATTTTACAAATCTATCAAAACAGTTCCAAGTAATAACATGATATGATTGATTCAAAAATCTCGACGATTACTTCTATAACATATGTCTATAATTTGTAAAAGCGAAAAGAGATATCATTAATTTTCCTCTAGGTGGATAAAAAGAGGAAAGAAGAGATGATCGATAACCAGTCATACATCCATACTTCGGAAAAAAAGGTGTTTAAGAATCAACAATTTTTTTTTATCAACCTGAATAAAAAATTGAATATTTTTAAAAATAGAAACAGAATAAAAGAGTGTGCAATGAAAACGAAAGGAAGAATGGCATTTCGGAGAAAGATAGAGTAGAAAAAAGAGATATTGTGGGATAGGACAAAATGAAATGAAACACTTTTTAAAACAAAAAAAATTTAATTATAATGGAGCGGACAACAATCTGCAAAGAAATTTTAGTCGAGAAACTGCAGAAATTTAGAAAATATGTAAGCTACTATAGCTGTCAAACACACATAAATGAATTGATCTGATTTAAATAAGAGTCATTATTTTGGAAAAACTTTTTAATACTTATGTAAAATAAATCAAATATTTATTTGAAATATGGCATTTACAAAAATAGAATTACCTACCCACCTTGTCAAAAACTAAGCTTACAGTGGATAATTTATGTTTTCTGCAATTTCGATTGCTTCTTCTGAAGATGACGAGCAAATGTCTTCGCTACCAATAGAGGAAAAACAAGTGTAGCATCAGCGTATATTTTGACCGGTCTACACTCACTTTTGATCTTACCCCAACTTACAGCTTCATCCGGACGAGCACCAGAATCACTGCCATCAAATTCCTACATAAAAATTTAGCCTTAAATGTAAAAAATAAAATTCGAACAAAATTGCACCAAATCAAAAGCCGGAAATTGTTTTATTAATCAGTTGCAATAAAATGCGGTAGAACTTTTAATAAATCCTTCCAAATTTTGGTTGAAAACTGCAGAATAAAATATAAAATTTAAAAACCTGGCCTGTATTAACATATACAGTATAATCAGAACCATTTCGCATTAGATTAGCATTGTTGATATGGTGTTTCACTACGCCACCACCAAGAAGTATTGCGCCAGTACGGTTTGATCGTACTGCCATCGTATTAATATGACGCAAGTCCTGGCGGGGAAAAGAGACTTGAAATTAAGTTGGAATGGATTTAATGATATATCTCCTATATCTGTTATTTAGTACCCCTACTATTACAGTGCAATGAAATGATACCTAAAGAACTGGACGCTCAAACGATAGGCAAATATATCGTGAGTGGCTTAATGAATGAGAATTTCTTCAAATAAAACAAGAAAATTTAGCTTGTGACTGTTACTGCAACTTCGGAATTCCAGCTTATGCTCAGAATATTATTTATTTTGTCTTCGTGCATCTTTCGTTCCTTCCTAGATCCTACTTTTACACACAAGATTAAACATAATATAACTTCCTATACTTGTATATATATATATATAGCAATCCACTTACTGTTTTTTACAGTCTGACCATCTCTTTTAATATTTAGAATATAATGCAGCAATAATCTTACTAAGGAGATGAAACTACATGATGATAACCTGGAAAATTATGCTCTTTCTAGAAATTTCTTTAAGTTTCAGGAATTGTCTAACTTAAAAAGAAAGGAGAATGGGAAAGAGATATTAAAGATTCAACAAACCTCTACAATGTCCAGCTTAATTCCACCACTTCTAAATGAATGAAAATACAGCATATCACCAATTGAACCATCAGTCAATGCAGGGCTGAAAATAGGGATCCGATTTCGGTGAGCCCAATAACAAATTGATCGTTTGTCATTGATTTCAGCACCCAGCCTATCGATAAATTTCGATGGAGTCCATGAGAACTTATCATTTGTTTGTTCCAATTCACATTTGTCTAGGATAGGGATTATCCATTTTTCAAACTGACAATAGTTGTCGTTCGGTATGATGATATTACCAGCTCTAAAATCCTCATGAATATTAGAAAAAATTGCGCTGCAGAACAACTGCATGTTGCACACAAACAAGTTTAACCTCCAACTGTCCTCCTTAAAAATCAATCACTCCTCAAAGAATCATTCATGAAGTACTGCTCGTTTCAAAATCTGAATAGTTTCTTCTATTTAACAGATTGTCCTTATGAGTACTTTTTACATATATATTTGCTTTAATAAGGTAATTCATATTAAATCTAAATAACCTGTTCAATCCATTATGACGTAAAGTCTTCCCATCAAGATCAAATGCACCCAGATATGAGGGTGCCAGACATTTGATCAAATCTTCCTCGACACCACCAGCACTTGTTACAATGCAATCCACCAAATCATGTTCAACTAAGTATCGGATATTCTTAAAAACAAGGAAGTCAAAATTAAGACAGCATATACTGCTGAGAATATATACTTGTACGACTGAAAGAAATTATGTTAATGTGCCAAGCTTAAGGTCAAAAGATTAAAAAACTGGAAATATTGAAGGAACATACAGAATAAACCTATTCATCACATAATTATCTCTTTACGAAGATTTTCAGAAAGCGAGCATACAGGATTCTAAAAGGAAGTCACTTTTAAACTATTCGGTTTATCTGAAAACTCCACCCGACCTTTTCGAAGGCATACCACATGTGGTACTGCGGTAAAAATTATAGTTTGGAAAAGCTTAAGAAAAAAACGCATCAAATATACCTCTCGAACCCCAGAAGTGACCAGATTACTTGTATAACCGAGAAATATTGTACATGCTCTCTTTTGTTTTCCTTCCGGATACGGGAGTGTATGGTCGCCTTCAAACTGTTCTTCCCGCGTTGTTAACATTGCATTTATTTGCTGAAAAGTCATTACATTACAGTTTTGAAATTTTCATTCTAATTAAGAGGAAAAAATCTTAAAAAATATGAATGAGATTCGCAGCACAATACATAAGTTGATGCACCCATTGAATTCCTACGATATGATATGGAGCAGTATGGTAAGAAATAGTATAATGGAATTTATAAGTTAAACAAGTCATGGGGCAAACACATTACTGATTGATACCACTTCTCCTTTTTTATCGTGAACACTTCATACTAACCTGTACAGCCTCGGCAAAGTGTGATGCCTGGAAACCAGTAGACATGTAGCAGTCCAATAATGAATCATAATCAATCCCTTTATTAAAATCATAGCCTCTAATTACAGTGGAATCTGCTGGCATCGGAGATGACTTCTTCAAAACAGATATTTCAGCTATATGGACGTCAGATCCACAGGTTTTGTTATCCATGCTTCGAGTATTATCTGAAAGTGACTAATGTTTGAAGTCGAAAATTTCAACTGTTACCAAGCCCATTATATCAAATAAAGTTTCTTGCCAAAATTCATCAAAACTGCAGCATAATGCACGGCACAATAAATTGGAAGGATATATTAAGCTTAGTTAAATTCTCTGCAATTCATAACTTTCTCCCCTTTTCTTTCTGGTCTTCTACAAATACTATGTCGATTATGCCTTTTAAAATACCAAAAAGAAAATTAATTGAAAAATAATAGCGACATTCACTTTATTTAGCCAAAACGGACCACACAGCATTTAATAAACGCAAGTTTGACATGTTTAAAATAAGAAATTTATTTTATTTGGAAATTCAACAACACTCAAGGGTAACACACCAACTGTATCTTCAATAAACAAAAGATAAATAACGGTAGCGGATTTCTACAAATATGCTAAATCACTATCACTGATTATGAGCACATTTGGCAGCTTCTTCAGCTAATTCGTCCTCGTTTTCAACCAAGTACAGAATGTCTGATAATGTTTGCTCGATATACATCTCTCCAACTCTTTCACACATTCCACGAGCTCCAAAAGGTACTGGATACCGAAATGATGGGCCAAAATTACATCGAACTGTAGCACCTTGAAATAACGATACTGCAGGGTAATAGAAACCAGCATAAATATCTGTGAAAGCAATTCCACAACTCTTGCCATTCCGATAGAATTCAATCTGCAAAATTATTATTTAAAAAATTCGAAGGCAAATTACTTCTAATTTTTATTTTATTACTAAATAAAAAGTATTAAAGTGCAAAATAAAACTCACTCCTTTAAATTATAGGCTTTTCACTAAACGACAATCGGAAGTCAACGGATTATAACCAATGGACCTTTAAACTTATTTGGTCCAATAAATCTTATTATTATTGACCCTTAAATTTACTGATATTGAGCATCATTACCATCTTAAATTTATTGTTAGAGATTTACTGGACCAAATTAGTGAAATTACCAACCCAACTTCCAGGTGTTGGTTTTAAACTTTTCAGTGCTGCAGATACATCATCCTTCTCCTCATAAAAGTAATTGTGTTTGAAATTGATCAAAGGCAAATTTTTGTGGGAAGGAGGTAAATAAGCCGATGAAGATGGCAGATTTCCTGCAGAAGTAAAATCATATTCCTTATCTGCCGGGCAAGGCGGTAACGATATTAAACATCCTAGGACGTCGCCTTCTTTAAAACCACCGTTCGCATAGTGTTTACCCTGAAATTTAGTGAGAGTTGAAAAATAAAAAACTCCTTCTGATTTAAGACTTGAAATTTATATTTGAAAATAAAAAGAATCACATACTTTTGCTTGATGAAATACTGTGCCTTTATGACTTCTCCAAGCGTAAGACAACTGTGTATAGCCAACACATGCTTGTATCGGTGCTGAAAGTATGATTATCATGAAAGTGCTTTATTTTCAATGAACTTCTGTTATTTCGAAAACATATAAACCAAGACTTAACCTCACCTACAGCTTGGCTCCAACCGATCCTTATATGTGAACCTGGTGGCTGCGCCGTGAAAACTACTTCAAAATACCAAGTGCCATGGGATACTGAGTGAGTAGCTCGAGCGACACTGTAACCTTCAAAACCACTCACGGATAATCGATCTTCCGACAATTTCAACTAAAAAACCAATCTGCAATTTATTCGGATCAAGTAAAAAAATCAAAAAAAAATATAAAAATTAAAAAATAAAAAAATGAAAAATAAAAAACAATGAAAAATAAAAAAAGTAAAGAAATTAAAAATAAATGAGAGGAAAATAAAAAAATAAAAACAGAGTGCTGTATGGGCAACAAGTTGCAGTCGCGTCCCTTAATTAAAATGTTTAGATATAATTTTCAAGCTTTCATCGTAAAGAAAAACACTCACCAATATCTTGAGAAGTTTTCTAGTGAAATGCAAAATCAAACTTAGTCCATCAAATGTTAATATTTCCATGAAAGGCTTCCATGAAATAGGTGTTACCTGATAAGCACGATCATTTGGAGATAAAGTAACTACTGGGTGGACAACGACACGATAAATGTGTGCTGGGATTGGCTTGTTGTATGTGCTTTCATCTAATTCGAAAATGTCTCTGTAAATTATATCATTTTCAGCGAATATACATTACCAGAGAAATGTTTTTTGAATTTTTATCTGATTGTAATCAATTTTGCTATATTAATACTATTTTAAACGAGAAAAAAATCACTGGTTTCTTCATATATTTTCATTTTGTTTTGATATATGAAATCTTCATATATTTTCAAAACGCTCCTCACACAGAAAGAAGTCCTCAACAGCAATGCTACTAATCATTTTAAAATTCGGAAAATTTAAAAATCTTAGCAAAGTTAATGGGAGCAGTATTGTTCTTGGAAATTTGTAGGAGCAGTACAAATGGATTAAATCGTGCAAAATGCAATATTTCGCAATTTGACACGAATATGAAATAATTTCAAACTTCATGATGAAAAATACTACATAAAACTAAGAGCTACTAAAGAAAGCTTGAAATTACCTGTTAGGTACGATAAGGTCTTTTTCAACAAGATAATATCGATAGCCTTCGCGATTAAATGGGAAATCGATGGGTGCGGAAATTCCAATAATTCGTGTCGATGCATAATCAGCAGTACTGAAATATATAATGGGTAAGTGAAAACATGCGAGGAATTTCGTGCTTCCTTCTTTTTTCCACAAAATAACAACTTCCTAGCTTTGCCCTGGAATAAAATAAAAGTAAGTAAGAGTTCTTCAAAAACAGCGAGTAACGAAGGTCCATATGACTAGCATGTATGAATCTTATTCTCCCAAATTCAGAGTGTTAACTATGTCTAACATTCATCTTGTGGAAACTTAAATCAAAAAAAACCTACAGTTTTGCCTTTTTGAAGGTATTCGGAGGATCAACATTACGTCGCTTGGATGAACCTCTCGTCTTAGGACCATCACCTAAATCATCAGACCTCTCGAAATTCTCTTTAGACAAGTCACGCGCTGAAGTTGAAGCCGGTGGTTTACTTCGGCCGATCTAAAGTTTCTTTTTCTTTTTGATAAGAGTCAGAAGTTCTGCAAACATCTGCCAAATTGTAACAAATAATTGATAAAATTAATTGTTAGCAACGGTAACCCGTAACATTAATTCAGCTTTGCTACTTTAACAAATAATTGATAAAATGATACCTGCTTCAACGCTTCATGACCCGGACCTATGGATGACAAATCACGTTCACGTAACGCAAACATTTGCCCATCATCGCTTGATTCAAATAATTCTGTTTCTTTAGTTAAGGACTTTTGTAACGTTTGATGCCAAGTATTTTTCACTCTTTAATGAGTTTTCCTCAGTGAAGCAAAATAAAACATAAGAAAAAGTTCAATTAGAATTTTTTCAAAATTATGTACTTTTCGAATATTTATCATTTCTTATATTAATTTCTTCGCTACACATTCTAACCACTACAGTAGGTTAGAAAAGGCTTATAGGTAAAAAAAATTCAATTCATATGCAGTGCTACATTGAATGCAATATGGGACTTTAGAGACTTTACTTAATAAATCATACTGTTGCAATGCAAATAAATAGCACATTGATGATTAAATACTTTCTAAAGGAAACTAACCTGCGACTCATAGAAGTAAGATTTTCCCACTGTGCATTAAAATAAGGTATAATTTCATTTTCCAAGTTCAGAAATATCAATTCCTGATCGTTATCTTCCGATTCGTTGCCTGTGTTAGCTCTCTTAGTGCGTGCATTGTGCGTCAGATTTGCAAGAACAGTAACGCACATATGTGCAAAATCTGAGAAAATGGATTATAAGCAGTTTCAAAATCACTTTTTAAATCGCAATGAATTTTGGAAGAATCTATAAAATAAAGTGCCAAAAGCCTGTCTGAGAATGCAGAACTAAATTAGAACTATTTCATCCTTAAATCGTGCACAATTCCCACTTGCTTGTTTAGGTGTCCATGTTTCCTTCTTTGTTGGGCTACAGTCGGCACAATTAAATACGTAGCATACCATGAATGGTAATCCATAACTATAACGTACAGAAATAATTTTGGTCATGACAATTCAATATGATAAATTTCTCCTAGAGCTTCACTTTTTAAAATGTTTCAAAAACATAACTTACAAATCAGTTAAATCTTTCAAGCACCGTCCATGGAACCATCTTCGACAAACAGCACAATATAGCTCTAATGTCCCCACTTCACGTTTACCAACACTGAAAAATCTGCTTTATTAAATTAAAAAAAGGTAGATCTGTCCTATTTCTTTCCTTACTAATCAATATTGCTTTTTTTATATGAAACTTGAAATTGTTTTTCAACTCCTAGCAAACGCCAAATTTTTGGGGTGCAAACAAATCATCCCGATATTCCTTTTTTTCTTGATTTAGCAAAATTGTAAAATCAAATTGCCATAAGATTGCTTATTTACCTATTCGACGAAAGCAAATGTCAAATTTGAAAACAGGTGATATATGACCCTTGACAGTAGCAGTGGAAAAACTCGAATTTAAACAAACTAAACCATAAGAATACTTCAATATAACGTGCCTAAAGCTTACCAGTAACACACAGTAGATGGAGCTGGTTTTAGTGCTCCCTTACGAGCACTTCTTTGCCTCATCTTCTAACAGTAATGATTTGACTCGCTTGTAACACAAACCTCTTAACAAAAATGTTCTGAAAACCTTGTTCATACTTCCTACTTCAAGCATCAATCGCCACTGTCAACTGGTATAATTTAATATTTATCTACTACAATAATATTTACAGTAATATTTATCTGTTAACTTTAGTCCACAAATTTATTCTAGAAAAGGACAATACCCAGAAAAGCAGATCAAAAGAGGAACTCTGGACATAATGTAAACCAATCCCAAATTCAGAACCTAAAGTCACAATTAAAGCAATATCAAAATTCCGACAACATAATTCCTTGCGCATAGACCAATATCCATATTCTAACATAAACTAACGGTCAATCATTTGCTTTAAAATCAAATATGAAAATTAAGAGTGTAGCATGATTATTAACGCTAGAAGGTTAAACGAGCACGACGTTTATTTCAAAGAGTATTTATAACATGTAAAACATTTTAAGTATGGTATCATCAAACAAATATTTCGAGTGAGAACTTTACGAACGTATCAAGTTTGCAAAATAGCCACTCTTTATTGAGAGGTACCGTTCAATGAAATTCAGTATACTCAAAAATTTTGTACCTTACCTCATACAGACTATCATCGAAATTATCATAAACATTGCCAAACAAGACAAAGAGATACCTTTATATTCTTATTTATCTGGCAAAATATTTGTTTTACAGCGAATTTCGTACTCCTGACTAAATACACCGGAAATACAAAATCCAAAATTCTATAAGATTGGAACAATCGTTTCAATATGCTCAAAGTTTAACAATGACACAATAACATAACAAAATGCTTTTTAAAGCAAGAAGGAGACGATCTGCAATGAACTGCAATAAACGGCTAAAATAGAATCAATAAAATCACTCATTTAAAACAGTCGGTAAAACTATAGTCTCATTTTCGAGCCTCAAAATTAACTGATGGTATAGTCTTTGACATTAGCATTTTCGTAGCACTGCTAAATGAGCTTACACTTTTTTTGAGAATTATAACAAACTACCATTTTATTCAATACTGTAAATTAATAAAGATCATGTAATCAGCAAAGAAATCCTTGAAGGTATTTGACCAAAATCAATCATGTGTTTTCTCCCATTCTGATTCAAAAAACTCCACACTGCAGCTTGGAACTGATGAACTTCCTGTGTAACCTAAAAACGATTAATCTTATTTGTTAATATCCACTTCGCGTTCCAACTGCATTTGTCTCCAGTGCTTTGCTAAATCCTTCTTCCATAAACTCCTCCAGTCTGGTTGCACACTGAAACATACATATTTTGAGAACTGCATGAGCATTTGCTCTCTAATGAAACGCATAAGATATGTCATGTATTCAGTAATCACTTCTCTGAATGACTGGATACAATATGGCGTAACTTTTCGAAGCATCAATCTTGAATCATTAAACTTACAAATGCAAACAGGCGATAATTATTTCTCTCTAATCCAAAAGTAGAAAAAATGGGCTTAATACAATATGCATTACTAACAAAGAACTAAAATATCCACATACCCTACAGATTTCCGATTCTTCTTCATTATAAATACGACAATTCTCAAAAATCAATCGCGCATCCGCCATTACTTGGTCGGGCGTATCGTACAATCGTTGCTTCAGTTTATTCATTATTGTGCGCAAATCCATCGGCCTCTTGATAATCTAAAACATTGAGAAAATTTCATACAAAAATTTCAATTTTTTGCTGATAGTTGGTTACATGGTGGAATAAAGCAAACGATTAAATATGTCAGAATGTGAACCTTTTTTCATCAACTTTATAAAACGTACTGTTGCAATACCAAATGAACGTAGTGATCGAGAAAATTAAAATTTTATAGCTTGATTTTTGATTTATATGTGGGTAAACAAAAGAATTGCATGCTAAAGAATCACCTGGTAGTAGTCAGGCACAGCCTTCACATCTACTGGTTTTAGAAAAGGCCACGCAATTTGCTGTCGCATTGCTTCACTTATCAATAATTCGAAAGCACGCAATGTGTTTCGTGTTCGACTATCTGCTTCACGCAAACTCATCGTTGCATTGCCTAATGCTCGTTCGCCACTTCTACCTAGAAGTGTGACGTGTATTGAAAATTTTAGTCTTATAATTCAGACTAAGAATTCTACAAAAATCAAAAAATCATAGTCCCTAATTAACTTACTGGATCGTTTTCGTTTTGTATACGAATATTCACTCTCACTAGTGCTACCGCCCTCATCACTTTCACCATCGACAAGATTTTTCCTCCGCACGTTTCTCCTTATCTCTTCAAATGATTCATCCGCATAGGCTACCTGAAGAATCTTACATCAATTAGAAAAATACTGCATAAATCATGCACACGAAATATACAACATAGTTATCACTTACTTTCTTTACGATACGTCCGCTTGAAGTTTTCAGCATATCTGATGGAAGCTCAAATCTGAAAAACAGCATGACAGCAGAACTCAATAAAAATTTTGAACCACAATGTTGAAAATCCACAAATGAACAAATGAAAATTTAAAGATAAAACATACTCTTCTTCAACAAACGGTTGTTCGGCAGATTCGTCTGCAGACGTACCATAGACATCATCGCTTCCTCGGCTATAACTCTGCTCCTCTTCTTCTAAAAAAATCAAGTTTCAGAAATTTTAAATCCGCCACATTGACTGTAGCTGAATTAAAACCAAAAATGTTTAATACTGTAACCAATGTATCATTTCAAAAGTATTTAACTCAACCTTCCTTTTTCATCGCTTGCTGCCTTTTCCATTTTTCTTCAGCTTCCTGTGCTTTTACCAGAGCTTTACAATTAGAGCACATCCAACCATTCGGATCCTGGAATTCAAAATATTCTGATATTCCTTATTATATACATATCAAAATCCGGAAAAGGAAAAGCCTTACAACATACCTTGATTTTTGGCTTAACACAATCAATGTGATAACATCGATCACAACGAGCACACATGCATAGTTTCTCAGTTTCGCCCTTCTTACGACACTTCCGACATCTTGCCTTAAAGTTTTGAATTATTCAATTTTTTATGTCTTCAGAAAGATGATTTCTCGAAAATTCGAAGAATTTTAAAAAATTTATAGAATATAAGCAGCTAATTTCTGAGCAAATATCTCAATACCATACCTGAAGCCGACTTCTTGTCCACAGGATGGAAGACTCCAAAGTTGTGTAATACAGTGATAAAGCAGATATCGAGCAACACTTCAGTAAAGATTTTTGCCACTGATCAAAAGTAGTCGTGGGAATATTGGCACAGTCTTTTTCTTTCGAAGAAGCCGTAGCAAAAGGAAGCCGCAGAAACTTCAGGTTAATTCCTTGAACAATTTGTAAAAATGCTACAGCTAGATGTTCTAGTTCACTTAGTGACTTTATTTCATCAGCAGTGAACACTGTTTTGCCAAAAACTTCCACATCACCTAGAATTAAAAAAAAACATAAACTGAAGAAGTTCTAAAGAGAAATAAGTTGAAAATCATCAAATTGAGATAGTAATGATGAATACAGCGATTTTAAGCTTTAGACAAACTAGGCAAACGATCAGATTTCAGTAACATCTGCAGCCAAACAAATATGCATTGGAATTATGTTATCTTTTTAGATTCCGTGTATTTTAGATGGTCATCCTAGTGGTGATCAGGATGCTCAACACTGACAGACAACATAATCCTATCGGTAATGAAAAAATTTATCCTAAGAAAAATAAAAATTCGTTTTCACTTATTGCATGAGTCAGTTAAAGCTCCTTTGATATTTCATAATTCACATTCATAGTTTATACAGCGAGGATAAATAAGGAATGTCCTATAAGAAGAAATATGAAATAGTAGATATCTATCTCCATTGCACTAATCGCTTATTTTAAGCAAAACACTACTTTCAACAAAAGAAGTAACATTGCGTTCCTGAAGTAGTGACTCACGCCACTCTTCCCTGCGACGAATATCACTAATAGCTAAATGACCAATGCACCCTTGCTCGACCTGAAAAAAATGTGTCCTTGCAGTTCCAGTAGATCGTTAATCTTTAAAATATACTAAAGCTATAAACTTATGTAAATTATTTGAAAATAGTTACAACCTTTTCTTCTAAATCCAAAAGCATATCAATAAATTCACGATTCCAGTCGAATATCACAGATTTGTCTGCCAAGTCAACATCCGTCAACAAAAGATCAGTATAAATCTCACCCGAACTGATCTGAAATTTAATCAGTAATTTTTTAAGCACCAAAAAACACCATATCAAACTTACTACTAATTACAGCCATATCTTATGTTTAACTGATCAACAAACAATTTCTTTGCAAAACCAAATGTAATACTTCAAAAAATCTTACCTTGTCTGAGCACCGACCAAGTATGCTTCTCAATAAAGGACTGAAGAACTTCAAATTTTCTAAAAGCTCAGACTCCCGAAAGCCACGACTGTTACAAGCGGATTCAATCTGGAATTTCAAAGTTGTAAAATTAGTCGATAAATACTCAGATATAGCAAATTTCGAAGAACAAAACAAAAAGAAAACTTACTTCATTAAGAACATCTATGCTTTTGATTAACTGCCACCGGGAAAGACGGAACCTCCCATGGACTGGACAATCTTCAGTGGCTGTACAGCTCAACAGGCTTTTCCTCAACTCTTCATCACTCCCACACGACTGGTGATATTTCTTATCAACCTAAAGCTGTTAAAAATTCAAACATTAACTATAAATTCCGTGTAATATCAAAAATTAAAAAAAAGTCGGAAAGTTCACTTTATCCAATGGTGTCGGTCCAAGACAAGGACCTCGTTCGTCCGTCGAATTATTATTTTCTACCAAAAGCAACGGCAGTGAACTGAAATACCAATATGTACGAAATCCTCGATCACGGCCAAGGCAGTGCCAACCGACGCGACCTAGAAAAAGGGCATCATTCAATGGCAGCAAAAAGCTGTCTCAAAAATATGTGATGAATATATTCATAATGGAGTGGCCATAGCAATATTGCATAGGGTTATTAAATCATAACTCCGAAATCGCACTTTTCTTAAGCAACTACAATAGTTATACTCTGCTACTGATAAATGCTTCCCATTTTAAATTCTGCACCATCCTTTCCAGAATGATGATACCCAAAAATAAATCCTGGTACATATTTACTTTGTATTTTGTAAATTAGTTTCAATAAATCATTTTCTGCGGCAGTTGTATGTTCCACTTGCAATGAACGAACTTTCTTTATTTCGTCAGCTTCCATTTGAGCATACGAAACTCCTTTCATGAGTATCTGGAAAGCGAAATCTGTGATAAAATCAATTGTGTCTTCAATACAGAATATATTGAAGGAAAAAGGAAATGGAAAATGAAAGAAGATGAAATACTACAAAGAAATGTTACGAAATTTTCAAAACAGGAAATTCCAAATTATACATGAAGTATTTAAAACAATAAAACTCCAGAAAATTTTATAAAAACCTGTTCGACTTCCCTCAATCTCTCCTCTCTTCTTCCAACGAAACTTCCTCCTTTTACGAAATTAATTAATGTTATTGTTTCTTTGGAAGGTTCTTCTTTTTTGACAAAATCTGCTCTAGCAGCTTCACCAAGTTCCTCTAATTGCTCTGCTTCATATTCTCGAACTAGAAAAGCCTCTCGTGCTTCTTTTTCCTAAAGAATTCTTATTAAGCTTGTCGAGAACCTTACATTCATCTATCAATTTTTCTTAACAATATGTTCGCACCTACATGTAGATGTAATTCACAACAATTTAACGAGTACCATACTAGTATCTTTGAAAGCCTTTCAAACAAAAGCGATATTACTGCCATGAAAACTTTGTAACAAAACCTGCACTGCATCGAAATTTCGAAGATTTTTCAGCTCTTTGCGTACATCAAGCAGCGAAATAATGCGTTCATCAGACGTGGAGCGAAATTTATGATAACTAAGTAACTGCTGTATCACTACTTTGAACAATGCCATGCGTTCATAAGGCTGGAGGTCGAATACCGACTTCTGGAATTTCTTCTAACGTTCATATAAAAAGTAGCTTAAACATTTCAAATATTTGTTCGTCGTTTCCATCAGTTGCAAAGATATAAAACAATGCCAGAATGTCACCTTAAATTATATCATTCTTCTCTTGACCTCTTCCTAATTCTTCCAAAAAAAACTGATTCTACTTTTTCTCAGAGTTTCAAATAAAAAGTATAAGATGAAAGTGAACCTTTTCCAGAATATTCATAGTCTGTGGATTTTCTTTGGCAAACAAAAACCCTTCATCTTCATAACAACGAATAGCTCCTCTTGAAAATAATCGAAATCGATGCGTAGGAGCTCCAGTATAATATCCTGATGTCATCAATGATAATCGTATTACCTCCGTTAAAGTCATCCAGTCGATCGGCAAATGCCGTGCGCTTAATCCTAAAAACTTTTCATTTCAAATGTTGAGGAACTAATCTCTGGATGATGATAGCTACTTGCCATGTGTAAGTCGAATATTCTCATGAAGAATTGTCGCTTGGCGAATTTCCGCACCATATATCTTGTGGTCGATATCATTTGCATCTAACGGTATTTCTTCTTTATTGCTTAAGTTAGCTAAAAATAACAACAACTGAAATATTTCTGAAATGACAATGCATTTCATTCACTTTTTATCATTGTGTCATTACCTTCCAACAGCTTGACCAGTCAAGGATTACAGTAATGTGTCACAGCTTTATATATGTTTCCGCAAAACTACCATGTGAACTTAAAAAATCGACTGCTAGTACGAAAAAAGTAATATTACAAAAGAGTAATAACATAAATTTATGTCTCTACAGCTTCAAAGGAAATTAAGAAGAAAAACAGTCCCGAATTCGGAACGGAAATTAAGCGTAGCCTAATCAATGAGTGACAACTTAGTATACTAATTAACAAAGATTAAACCACTACTAAATGAAACCAAACTAGAAAAACTTATTGCTTTGCATATTTGACAATAGTCGATAAAACTAAGATTTTAGTAAGAATTTTGTACTAAAATCTCATAAAATGTAAGATACTAAAGTTACTAAAAGATGATCTACCTTCATCACCATCTTCTTCATCAGCTCGTTCAGTTTTTGCTTTCAACAAAATATGCATCAACTGAACAAATAAGCTGTCTTGTTCCGGAGTTCGACTTCTTACAGCTGATATAATTTCACCAAACTTGACCTGACTAGTGCCACGGACCTGAAAAAAAGTTGGTTTGAAGAAACTGGCAGAGTATTGTAAACCACTAAAAGAGAACAAACGGCCTATGAGGCACATAAAACTTACTTCTCTTATTGGCAGCAATTCGGCGAAACTTTGGAAAAATTCAAAAATGTATAAATAGTCGCCAAAATCGTCGTCGGACATCCAGAGAGGAAGTAGAAGAGGTGCCAACTCAGGTAAGGGCTAAAAAATCGCTAGATAATCTCTTGACTTTAAACCTGCAAAATTACAGGAAGAGAAAAATTATGAAATAATTGATCTATATCACAGCAATGAGAAGTATAACCTAGCTGTGCAACCCTTAAAACGAACGATTTTGATTATTCAACTTCTCGATTTTGATTATGCACAACACCAAATCCATCAATTCTTGATTTTAATTACAAAGCTCATTTTTTTTGAAACTTTTCAACTTAAAGAATATTAAATTTTACTTGAAGGTCGTCACAGAGGATGTCATCTCTTGGTTTCTTCCACTCCAATAATATTTCTTTCGCCCGTTGTTTATTCTGACGCTTTTCCTCACGTTCCTAAAGTAAACAATACCTATAATAAACAAGTAAATTTTATTTGCAAATTTGTTATAATAAATCAAACATTGGAAGAGAAAGTTCTAACTCCCAGCTGAAATTTGAGTATTCATTGGTGCCAGATAAAAACTAGCATGGACAGGTACTTGAAGATGCAGTAAATGAATCACAAAGAGATGACACATTAAAGGTCAATTTACAAATTCCTGTTTGCGAGGCTTTTGGAAAAATGTTGTATTCGCTTTTGAAGTTATCATTAAATTAAAATCTCAGATAGTATATCAACTTTTTTTCAAAAGCTTTGTAAACAGAAAAATAAATTTGACTTCAACCAAACCTTTTCTTTAGTTTGCCGGATTAACTGTTTTAATTCAACAATTTCAGCTTCAGATAACAGACGCTCATCCTGTTCCCAATGGGAAAGATTTTCGATATTTACTTTTCGTGCCTGTTCAAAAAGACTCTCCAATTCTTCCTGCTGATTAGCAATCTGAACATTTATTTTTTGTATGTTAGAAATTACAAACTGCAATACATTGCAAAATTCTGAATTAAAACAATATAAATTATACCGCTTTTTTTTTCTTGGTCTTCTTGCCACTCTCTTCCTTCTTGTCGTTTTCCTTCTTATCTTTCTCTACTTTCTTAGATCGTACATGTAACTTATCTTTTTCAGTAATATCGACAAAGTCGGCATCCGAAGTTGATTGAGCATCCTGATCATCACTAGGATGGCCATCTAAAATACAATGGAATCTAAAAAGATAATATAATTCCAATGCATAGTTCAGAAGTTTGATTAAATAGTCAGTTATAACACTCCTTGAAAAAAGTACTTAGATGGTTGCGAGGTGGACGGGAAATTCCTTTATTTGGTCCACGATGCATTAACGGTGTCCGCGGAAATTGCGCAATCGGTCCAGCAAACACATCATTCCAAGACATACTTTCTAATTGAAAATTCTCCAACAATTCTTTCTGAAAAAATTAACTTTGTTAGCCAGTTAAATCCATAAATTCATAGAAATGATAGAATTTGGTTCGGAATACCAAATACACAAATAGAACATTAACTCGATTTAGTAAATATTTTACATACTTCTCTCAGTAGTTTACATCTTTCTTTTCAAAGTTTTGACTCTACTTATCATCTTAGCTATAAAAAGATTCCTACGATTCAGAGGCTGAAATCAACGTAAAATATGGCTTAGTATCATCAATGAAAAAAATAAAAAATCAATGAAAGTTATTTTACATCAAATGTACTATGAAATATATTGTCCATAAAACTAGAACATTACATAAAATACTTCAAAATCAGTAGCCAAAACATCAGCAGCTAATTTCAGTTCGAAAAGCTTACTTTTACTGTTAGACGTTCATGATCCGTCGTGCAAGAATTTTTCAAGAACACACGTATCATATTCCGAGCCCATAGAGATTTGCTTCGCCTGGAAAATATTAAATGATATAAAATATTGCAAAATTAATAAACAAAAAATTTCAAGTTTTAAACTGAAAAAATTTGAAAAGATAATCATTTAAAAAATCCAAAAAATTACAGCAGATCTTGATGACTGACTCGTTCGCGTACTTTATTGCCAGAATCCCCGTTGTGTTTGTCTAATATTAGGACGTCGTACATATAACGTTCTGCTGGTGGTATTAGTAATTCTCCTCTTTTGACACTTGAAAAATTATACTCGAAGTTCAATTTTAATAAACTAAGTTTCAATTTAATGATCTAATAAGTTGTGTAATATGCCGAACTGTGAACAATATTACTTGAAATCAAAACATAAACAAAAAACGAAAAAAGCATTCTAATAGAGCTCAAATTATGAATGAATTAACAGAACAACTCACAAAATAGCAGGTTTCTTCACATCATTATGTTGATTTGTAACATCATTTTCTATATCAATGTAAGTCACTTTTCTTATTATAACATCTTTTCGACCACGTCCACCACTATATGCAACTTCTTCACCCAGCAAAAAATGATCTTTGACAAAAAAGTAAATATCGTTTACTAAATCCTCAATTCGTCCACGACATGATAATTTGTATACAAGATAAAGAATAGGTCTTGCAAAAGAGGGCGGATAAGTTTTCAGCGTTTCCTGAAATACTTTTAATTAACTTGGTAAAGCCAATTCGTGGAAAATAATCACATTTCATGCATTCAAAAATTACCAAGCTTTACCGCTATTTTGAGATTTCAAAAATTACAAATACATAACAAGTTTTACTTTGAGGAAAACTATTCTGAACTTCAAAAATTAAGTGATGAATTTCAATTACAAATGCAAATACTACTGCATTGCACAACAGGATTTACTTCGAAAAAGACTAGTAAAACAAAGAAATCCTTTATATCATTCTTATTATCTCCAAATTAAATTTTAGCGCGATGCAATCCAGATATCTCGCTTACCTGCGCATTTTTTTCGGAATCAAGAGCTTCCTCGAATGTCAAACCCGTTTTCCCGGTTACTGAACATGTCCAAACCATTGAACTAAGAGCAATTTGTCGTTGGAAAAAGTCGCTGAAAACAATAACCGTCATAAATATTTCATTTCTAAGAAGGATTTTAAAAGTGTCGAAAATTTCCGAAACCTTCTCGCTTTAGTATTATCTAAAAAACGATCAGAGAATCCGATAAATCGATGCAACTAATTCAAAATCCGATCAAAGCTGGAGTATCGTAAAAACAGGTGTTATGCTGATAATGCATAAGTATGACATATTTCCGGTTGAAATCATGGAAAATGAACAGAAAAACATACTCATACGATGTGAAAATTTCATTGGTAAGTGGAAGATGAAATACTTTATCATCAGGTTTCAAACCACTTGGACATGGTGATGGTTTGAACTGCTTCCGGCCAAGTGATGGCATCAGTCCAAATTCTTGCAAAAGTCTGAAATAATTTAAGCAGTTGACAAAATACTCTGCGGAAGCCACTGAAATAACTGATCAGTCAGCGTTGCGCGCTTCTCGATGGTGGCATAAAATAAGCATAAAATATGGTAATTAATTAGATAATAACATAGGAAAAAATATATTTTCTAAGAACATTTTTCAAAAAAAGAATTAATTAATCTTATAATCAACATGCATGCAATAATCAAAAACGAAGACTAAAAGTTTAAACATAGGAAATTCCATGACTATCAATACAAAATGTAGAATCGATCATCTCCATCACATGCTACCAATCACCGACAAAAGTAACAGAGGAGCCCTCAATGATACAACACTGATTATGCTATGCTACATGTATATAACTGTGTTCCGGGATATACACGATATGCTGTCTTATCCTGATCTGCTTAAATTCCGAACGTCCCGTGTTCTTCATTCAAAGAAAGCAAAAACGAGAGTGTTAATGTTAATATTGATGTACTCAATTTTTCGGACACAAATATATTTGATCTAAAATAACCAAATCTGTGACACCGCAGCTTTAGAGAGCTCCTCACAACTTGTAACTATCGTTCAATTCCATCATTCCTTGATTTTATAAATGTTTAACTGCATTGCATTACTTGTTAAATGAAATTCCGTGTAGTCCTGGTCCAATTTCTCAATCAATAATTCATATGCTGATAAATGCATGAAGCTCACTATTAAATATAATGTATACTATGAATACAAGAATATACTGATTAGCACTAAAATTGCTTGAACTGCAAGCTCTTACAGACATTATGTCTTTACGTAAAATGCAACTGTTAACAAAGAGAATTCATTCTTGCACATGCACAGCTTTCTCGTATCCCACTGTGATCAGTATAGAAAGAATCCTTTTACATATCCTGTGATATCCACTAGAAGAAGTACGCACATTTACGTCAGAATACGCAAAATGCGGATTCATGTGTCGCCTAGTTTCGCTACAGAGTAAGCTACTTTTTAAATTTCGCTATCTTAAAATAGT
Source organism: Cercopithifilaria johnstoni (assembly GCA_916381525.1). Taxonomy (NCBI): domain Eukaryota; kingdom Metazoa; phylum Nematoda; class Chromadorea; order Rhabditida; family Onchocercidae; genus Cercopithifilaria; species Cercopithifilaria johnstoni. The sequence continues at coordinate 99,864 of CAKAEH010001237.1, forward strand.
TCTCCAACTGTCAATTTATTACGACACAACATATGTGAAGAGAATATAGCGTGAATTATCGATCGTGATGACATTGTCAACACATATAGAAAGTGCTGCTGGGTTATGTCCGTGCATCAGGTAGATGCATTTTGTACAAACCGATAATTTCCGAGTGATTTTTCTCAAACAATGGGAATCAGGAGTAAAAAATGATCGCGGGAAACAAAACCGGTATAGAACTCACTGAATAAGGACAGAATGGATTAACTAGAGCGATGCTAACTGCAAACTTGGATAGTTCGTTCTTTCATCAGGAAAAACAAAAACAATAAGTGCTAGGAATAAACCTACAATCTGAAAAATAAAGGTATTTCTGATAATTTAGCAAATATGGTCCAATCATTCATGATAAATCCAGGCATATTTCCAATAAGTTCTCCCATGATTTTTGACCCAAATGTCCGATAAGTTCTGTCATAATTTCGTAGGTAAAATGATCGCTTAACGCAGGCGTTTAAACAAGTTACGAAAAAACTTGTTACCTAGGCAAATATCTGCAATTATATTGACGAATGGAAAATATCAGATATGTAAATAGGTTACGAAATAGGCACAGACAAATCAACATAATATAAAGCTATATGAAATTATATAATTCACTGAATTACTTTTTTCACTTAGAAAGAAAGCAAAATGAACTATTCAAAAAACATTTCCCGAAGAAAATTTCTTCTAAAGATCTCCTTTTCTTCTTCCTTCAATATCAATACACTTCTCCCACTTCTCTTCAACATGACCTATTTCAATTTAGGCCTTACACGATGCAAACAGTATGTTCCCCAAACATGCTTAAAAACGAATATAATAACCGAAGTCAGTGTAGACAGCTTCAAAAGTAATTTAAAAAATGAATCAATTGTATTTCGCAACACTTTAACCTCTCCGCTGTACAATTATTATACACTATTTCCTTCACTACTCCTTTCTTGCACACTCTTCACTTTCTCATCAGTAAACAATGGAAAATGTCTATTAACATACACGCCCAAAAGCTTTCAACGTTTTCACGTTTCGAATTGTGCTTTTGTGTAGTTAAGTGGATAGTCACGTCTTGACGCACGTGCTTGTAATCCTCCTATTATTTTCCATCATATATTATTTTTCAAATAATTATGCAGCAAACAATTTTGACCCTATCATAGCATTTTTTTCATTTGTAATCTTGAAAATGTGTAATTTCTTTTTCTTTGACAGTACAAAATGAGCAGAGTAGCTTTATTGTACTGTTACGTTAGAATACGAGAAGTAATTATATTTCAATACATATCATTCAATGTAATTATACGAAAACATATTTTTGTCCATTAACATATAATTTTTTTATACGTATTTCACGTGAAGTCGTAATGCCTGTAAGTATGAATGTAGTTGGTGTGGTTGCTTGTAGTGATAAGTCGATACATCCGTATGCCTATAGTACCATATGTCATGATTTTATGATAGAGAGTTGAGTGAAACTTAAATCATATAATATGATATTACTTCTTTAAGATGGTATAACAGTGGCGTTGAATTTTTTTAGCAAGTGATATAGTAAAAGAAAAACAATAATTTAAAATTATAAGAAATTAGAATAAATAGGAATAATGTCCTAAATTAAGCAAATATATCCACGTTAAAATTTGGTTTCATAAACATTTATGTAAGCATTCATGAAGAGCTTTATTTTTGTCTCGAGAACATAGATGAACAAATGGATTAGTGGTTACTTGAACGAGTGTATCACGCGGACTGCTTTCAATTTCTTGTTGTTTCATTTTGATCGATGGTTTAACTTCGACATCATGATGGTTTTCCTCAGCTTGAATTAAGTTAACATTTAATAATTTCGATTCTGATAATTTCGTTCTTTAACAAAAGTTCTAATAAAAGAGGGGAAATTGTATAAAATTTGAACAACGTTAAGGAGACAACACATTGTTAGAGATAATCACATTAAATAGAGATGTCAAAAACTCGATTCACTCCTAATTTGACAAACGGGAGAAAAATTGATGGAAGAGACTGTAAAACAATATTTGATAAAATCACCATTTGACCGTGCTGTTAAGTCATGATTTCGTTCTAAAATTCCTCTTCTTGACGTTGTTGAGGAAACTGGCTGGTTTATTGGAAACCTTAAGTTTTATATTTAAATTTCTAAGGTCCGATGGATATCGATAATGAAATTTACATCGACTGCTCGATCGTGTAGTGCAGCGTGTTAGTTAAAGCTATTGCGATTTCGGATTGAATGTGATCAGTGTATAGTTATTTTGACGATTTAGGATCCTAACAATTAAATTTCATTTATTATATACACTGTTTCGTTTTATGGATTTAACATATGATGTAAATTTTGTAAGAGAAGAATTCATGAAATTTACCATATTTTTGATGATTTTTCAGTCCCTGATATTGGTGGTTGGATAGTCGTTTGAATATTAACATCTGAAAGATAGATTTATGTAATTTGCTTGCCGTAACCTATACTGTTCTGTCCTGCTGAAAATTAGAATTGCTTCTGCTATTGGAAGCCACTTTCAGTGTATGTACCTTCATACATATTAACAATTTTTTGAAGAAATTTGACCTGCTAGGAGATTAGTGATAATTTTGACAGCATAATTCTGTTGTTTTTGAAATAAACTAATCATTTTCTCGATAGTTTCCAAGTTATGGTCTATCTGTTACTAGATGACATTTTTTGCTGCAAATTTTCGAAGATCTCATATAAGCAAATTAAAATTTGAATTTTTAATTGATAATCTTATAAAAACAGTCCCAGAATGAAATACGCTCTACTAAGTCACCAATTCTCACGATTGAGATGGACTAACAAGAAGATTGGATGATTTTACGGTACCCATGGTATTCATAGATCTAGCAACAGCTTGGCATTTTTTATTTTCATCATTGCATCCTGCTGTTGGAATTTCAGATGTCTCTATGTTGGCGGTCCTCGGACTGTCATGCTCATACTGTGAGATAGTGAATGGACTTGACCAACCCTATAAATTTCTCACCAATTAAAAAAGATCTGTAAAACCACATTGAAATTATCCATGTTCATGTAGTTTTATACATTGCAAAAATTCAATCATGACTTTGCTGATATGTATGAGCATAAAGAAGAATTAGTTGTAAATATGAAGAATGAAGGATAGTAGATTTTAAACGTGGCAATATGAGGACTTTTATTTTAAATTAAAAAAAATGTATGCCTTTAATGAATCTGTAACGTCATCATCAGAGTACGAATTAGTTAAAGACCCAATATCGAAACTCATTCCAGAGGAATTGTTGTAAATGAACGACCGCTCTGTGATATTTCAATTGCAAAAACTGTTAAATTTCTAAATTTCCTACTTTTTCATATAATGCACTTAATTCAACAGCGTAAGCCAAGGTTTTGTCCAACTCTTGCGCGTTACTATGGTGTGAAATTTGTAAATATAGAAAAAGTTTAAAACTAAAATCATGCTAAAAACTATTTAGATTTTTTGCACTAATTAGGAACGGCGTATGAATCTGAATATATCGGAATGGTTAGATTATAGGTTAGATTATAGGTTTATAGGTTTTTTGAATATGAATTAAAAATATATTGCAACTAAAATATATACACGTTAGAATATGAATTAAAATGTACCGAAACAACTCAAATGAAATTTACAGTAGATAAATTAATTAAAACATAAAAATATGGGATCAGAATACGTCATAGGATACTAATTATTTCAAGCTCAGTATGAAATATTTTAAAATACGGCCAATTTATTTCATTATAATTTATTAATTAACCTTATAATATTAATAATACTGTTATTTGTGATCAGCAGAAGTGAAGATCCATTTCGTAGGTTACTATTCTCGCTAGCTACTTTTGCTTTTTAGGTTATACATAATTACTTACTTCACTGTTTCATTAGTTTCTACTTTATGTACTATTTCTAATGTTTTTTTTAAATACATCTACCATTGTTTGGCTTCCATCAAAATATTACAAAAAATCATGAAGTAATTGCGTTGTTTTTCCTCAGATTTTTCACAACACTCTACTAGAAAATAATTAAAGTTATGTTTTCAGAAAAGAATATTAAATTTTGTGACAAACCTGAAAAATGCTGATTTTCTGTTAATTGTTTATATTTACTATTTGGTGAAATGCTTGGTAATAAGTTCGAATAGTAACAATATCATCACACATTTTCCGGACATCCAGCAACTGATATGTATGCATAGAAATAGATCAGTTATCAACTTCTGAAAGGATTATCCGAATTCTTTAATGGAACACTCTTATTAATTATAATAGACTTTTTGTTCAGGAAATGTATAGTGCCGATCATGACAAAGAAGATCGGAATGGTAAGCTATCAGTGGATGGTGAGGAGGATTTAGCTGTTGTGCCCCACAAACGATCAAAAAAAGAGAAGGAAAAGTCTCCGCAGGCTGAAGTTTCGAAACTTGAAGTAAATCATTTTCAGTATTTTAGAGAATTTGTATAGTGAAAACTGAAGCATTATTATTATCTTTCGAGTAATGAACGAGTAATGAAGGTTAAAGTGCCTAGTTTGCTTCACACTTCATGCAATGATGCGTGCCTGTTGACACTAAGGAAATTGTTTTGTATGTACAGAAATGGACAAGGACATTTCTTGTACTAAAGGGATGGGTAAAAACTTTCTGCGCGGCGATCGATACAGTTTTACACTCATGTTGGCAATTAAAGAGCTTTTTCTAGCAATTACAGTGCTCATTATACTATCTATAAATTGTAAAAAAGGCTCGATATAAATCATGCTAGATTTATTGCTTATCATTTTAGTGTTTGTGATACCCTTAGTACTATTTATTAGAAACCATTACCTGGAGCAGAAGTTTCCAAAGCCCGACAGCGTTGGAATTTATTGTCATATCACGTGCGATGCAACTACAAAAAACAAGCCAGTGATGTTACGACTGATGTGGAAGCAACGTTTGTTGTTTTTGAAGCTTTTTTCATCCCAAAACTTTCCAACACGGGTCGTTGGTACCACTTGAAATCCCCTGTTGGAGATGTCGAGTTCGATGTTCACATCTATTCAGCTGTTATCGTGACACCCAATATTTTGGTTGGTTTCAACAATAGCGGAAATATCAAAATATGGCCATCCGAAGAATGTTTAGCATATTATTTGCTAAAACATGAAAGGCTAGTCCGAAACAAAACTATCCTGGAACTTGGATCCGGAATGGTTGGTTTAAGTGGTCTTACTTCGGTTGCGCTTGGTGCAGCAGAAGTAGTTTTGACAGATGGTAATGAGAAGTCCGTGGAAAACATCCGACAAATCATTGAAGTAAATAAGTTAAGCAGCCATGTAACCTGCTCTGTGCTACCCTGGAATATTACTATACCAAACAAGCAATTTGATGTTATTTTATGTGCTGATTGCTTATTTTTCACGGAAGAACATCGTACTTTGCTGAATTGCATCTATAGACATCTAAAGCCCGGCGGAATCGCATGCGTTATGGCGCCGGATAGAAGTGGTACTCTCCGAGCATTCCTGGATCTTATATATGAGGAGCGAAAACAATGGCAAAGTGTGAGCGTCAATTTCCATATCGAAAATGAAGTGAAGATTTATTCCAAGTTGAAGATCCGAAATTGTAATGTACACTCAGAAATTCCAATGCTTCTAATTTTAAAAAAGAATGATTTAATCATATGAAAGTCAGCACGTATTTGTATATAATTATTTAATTTGATCTGATCAAGTTGGGTGAGTTTCTTTATCTATTTGTCAGTTGGGTGTTTATCTGCTGTAATATACACTCATAATGATGACTTAGACCTCAATATATTTGCATAGGTTTCTTCTTATTCTAATGATTCCTTCGTTGATTGTTGATCATCGATGTCAATGATTATTTGCTTTACTTGGCATGATTTATTACGCGATTTTTCATCTGGCATATATTTTATATTTTCCACTATTCGTGGAGGAAATAAATTTTCTAGATTTCTGCACACTTGAGATGCTGCATACTTGAGAGGGAATTTTTCCAAGTCTTCAGGATCTGCATCATAATTTATTAGTCTTATAAGATCTGTTTGGTAATCAAAAGTTCTATTTTGCGATTGTTATTAAGCTTTTTCTGATTTTTCCTTCTTCCATTCTATGGTTGTTTTTCTTCTTTGTTAGGTTACACATAAATGTGCATCAAGTTATGAATATTTTCTGTTATATGCAGTAACTGCAAACATTTTCAGTTTCCGTGCAAATAAAATCCGTTTTTTGTAGTTCAGATGATTGTTTAGTTACTTTCTTCCTAGTGCAGGTATATTTTCATGACTAGAATATTTTAGAATGTGACTGTTGTTATATGAATTTTTTCTAGAAAATCATAGATTACTAAGTCACATTAGAAGAGTTGAATTTGGAATGTTCATAATTTGCATGCTTTTTTAGTACCAAGAAATCCTCGATGCTATCCATTATTCGTGCATGCTTATACAGGACGAAGTTGTTGAGGAATTGGAGAAAAAAGGTCAGAAAATGGAATTTGACAAAGAAGTGGTTGCACAAGTGGCTTTTACTATATGTGATACTTTATGTACTACCTGGCCCAGTGAACTCTTGCAATTCGCTAAGTATGATTTCACGGATTTTATGCAATGTCTATGTTGACGAAATCTTTAAAAGTTTAGTTAACTGATGCAAGTGTCATTATTACAGGCACGCAAGGCGTTCAATCGTCAACATTTCGGATTTGAGGCTTCTTTTCCGAAGAAATGAAAGCATGGTCAATTTTTTTAGAACCAGATTCAGTTTTTTCAGTTTTTTTCGTCTTTTATACCTTTTATATAACTTTCATAATCCAAATTGGTGAATATATCCATTTCGTGCAATTTAGCTTTCGTTTATTGGAAACATTGCTGAAAGTTCATTGCTTTCGGCTAAAAAAAGGCGGTCTCGGAAGGGTGCAAACAAAAAGAACAGCAAAGCAACAGATAGTACTGGGAAGATAGATAATGAAAATTCGAAGGATGTGGGTACTTTGCTATCTGAAAATAAAGATACTCTAAAATTAACGGATTTTTGGGACCAGTAAGTAACTGTTTTTTCTTGAAATTTGTGAAATTTGAGCAAATTTACATATTTCATTAATGTTGTGCATGCTGTCGTTTGCAACAGACAAAGTATGATTACATAAGATAAGCTTCGCGAATTTTATTTAGTCTAATGTGGAAAAAATCTTAAAAGGTATGGTCTTAAAAGGTAGAGATATAAATATATGAATTGCTGTAAGCACGCATGACATTAAATGATCGCATCTGGTCTAAGCATCAAGTTTTTCTATTTTTTTACTATTCCCTTAGCTGCAGTCAATAAACATTGGAGTTGTGATTGAGGAACTATAGTTGTAAAATAAATCTCAGATATGCCAGCTACGGAAGTTAGCATATTTGCAAAATTCAAGTCACCAAATTTCAGACCTTCAACGAGTCAAGAACGATCATTGCCGTCGTTTGGAACATCTTCTAAATATATTTCAGCAACAACTACCGACGAAAATTTCCTGCCTAGTTCAATATCTTTGCAAAGAAAAGAGATTGCCACAAAAAAGAAGGAAATTATATCCTGTTGCAAGCAAAAAGAAGACATTATTACCGAGTCAAGGAAGACAGATAACAGAAGTGAAAGACAAAATCAAACAACGAACGACTGGTTACAGCCAGCCTTTCATTTTGATGATTCTGAATCCAGAGAAAAGCAAGAACTAGAATCTATAGATATTAATATTCCATGTTATTCAGGCAAAGAAGATTTACAGGAGCGAAAACCACATTCCGTTAGTAGTTCTTTGAGCATTGCTAATCGAGAAATGCACGGAAAAAATGAGTTAAATATATCTCTCTGTGCAACGGATCTATTCGAAGAAGTAAAAATGAATGCAAAAAATTCAATCGTTTCAACCTTAGAATTACATAATGAAATGCTTACTAAAAGTTCAACTACAGTAGTTCCTAGTCGTGAAATATCATCCCATATGCAAACAAATAAAATTGGTACAGACAATACTGAATTCCGAATCGGTAGTCCGCTGAAGAGGAAGTCTATTTTCCCATCTGTTGCTCCCGTATTGAACTCGATAACAAAGAAACAGCTTGTGGATACATCTTTAAGAAATAAATCCAGCATTGCAGATGACTGTAAGTTTTTTCATCTGAGGAATTATGTGAAAGTGATGTTTTCCGTTATTTATTTAATTTGCTTGCGCTTTTAATTCTTTTATCGAGGATTTAAGAATTAGTATTCGTAATGTAGATTTCTTATCAAAAACTTTTTTTGGAAAATGGACACTACCTCCCAATTTTGGTAATTGAAAGGGAGAAGATAGTAGAGAAGAATTTTGTTTCCGTTGAAGATTTGCTAGATGCATTCAGTTTCTTATCATTAAGAATTTAATTATTTTGCTGTCTGATATCTTAATTACATTAACCGTATATCAGCTATCTTCATGGAACGCAGAATTCTTGAAATTATAGCATTAAGTTTTGGGCAAGATTGTGAAGCTTCCTTTTTCCAGGTTTCTCATCCTTCAAATTTGAATCAGATGACGAAGATTCGGACTCGAATCTTTCACTGGTAAAAAATAAAGGTAAATTAATTCCAACTTCCTGTTTTTATGAACTTTTATTAAGTCGAATGCTGTTGTTCTAGGAATTGAAATGGAATTTCAATTAACTGTCAACATGATAAACGCGTGGCAAAAAGCTTTTTCATTCATGCAGTTGAAAATAAAAATTTAGTTTTAATCCAGTTAAACTTTGCCAATTTTGGATTAAGCGCTTTGTGTTTTGCTGCTTCAAAAATAATATCTTTCATCAGTTATTATGAGAGTTGTGACTTGAAGTTATTTCTTCACTCCATGTTTTTTTTTCAGTCACAAATGACAAGAAGGCAATGTCACCGTCAATAAGTAGTAATAGGCAAGTCTTCAGTTTCTAACTTATATCGAACTAAGCTATTTCTTTTTCATGCTTTATTCTTAGTTTTTTCCCTCATGAGATGGTCATAGTATATTTCTAGGTGCTTTACTGATAATTATTTTCCAACGAATAATAACCAGGAAGAACATCAGAATACTAGTGGTGAAGAAAGTGATATAGATCTAGATGCAACTGTTTTTGATTTTTAATTGATTTATAATTATGAAATTTTCGGTGATTACCATGTGTGTATCGTATTTAGTACAAGATTTTCGGCTGGCTGTGAAAAAAATTTGTTACAAATTTAAAATAAAAGCGCTACCGACATGTTTATTCTTTGGGAATACATTACGTCGGAAATGAATTTCTACCAGTAATCAGTGGTGGAATCAGTAAATTTTCTGAAATTTGAAGTTTCCGAACATGTTTTCTTCTTCCAAAATGAGGTCTTCGTTTACAAATCTTATATTAAAACCTGTTGAGAAAATCAAAAAAGAATACGCTGCTGTTGGTAATCGGCAAGAATACGATTATTGTTTGGACATAAGTCGTGATTCTGCATAAAGCCATTAGAAGAGTTCATTTAAGACTTAGAACTAAATGTTAATGATATTGAGTTACATATATTGGATATTTCATTCTGCAGTTATTAACATCTATTATCACAACTATAATAACTGATATCATATATTGGTTCTCTCATTTCCTGACGGACATGTGGTTAGTTTTGTAGCTAATTCTTGGTAAAATGCTCGGCATTATGATGAAAGATTTATCTCGATGTTTCAAAATACTCATCTAGGATATAATAATACTAAATCGTTCACTAATTACATCCAATTCCCTCTGATTACGTTGAAAAATGTTTTCCGCCATCAGCATAACGTTCTTAAAAAATATTCAATGAATAATTCTAACATAGAGAATTCAAGGAAGTAAATGAACAGAGCAGTCATGAACGATGTATTTATTATTACTGTTGGTAGTTTAGAGATGGAGATGGAGGTGTTGGCAAGATATCTTTTTCAATTTGTTATACTGCATTCAGCGCTTCATCTAACGATGAACTTGCCCCAATTACTACTGCCTATATTCAATGATAATCCAAAATTATGGAGAGGATTCTGGAATAGTTTTGATATTGCAATGCACCTATAAAATATTGCAGGTATTCAAAAATGAATTACGTAAAAGACACTAGCAATTAGGAACTATGATATAATCCCAGAAAACTATGACATTATAAGGATTGAAAAATTCGGGCAATCCCACATAATCGTAGCCGCCAGCCGTAGTTGTAACTGCAATGGTAGCTGAGGTTGTAGCTGTTGTTGTAGCTGTACAAAGAGTTACACTTCATCAAGAGAAATAATCGAGAATGGAAGTAACGGTCGAAGCTGTAGAAAGAATACTTCGGCGATTAGAAGCAATGGAGGATAATAATAAATTATCGGTATGGGTTCTAAATAAGATTTATCAGCAAAAAGAAAAGAATTATGGTCCGTAACTAAATTACAATTCTTGAGAAAAATTCAAAGAAAGAAACTTTTGAAAGAAACTTTGGCCTTAGTTATAGCTACACCACAGGCACATAATTACAAAGGGAATAGGACTACAAAAAATGTTAGTAAGAAAACTTTTTTGCAATAAAGATCATTAGGATAATGAATGTCAAACTTATTCTAATTTCGATCAAAGAATGGAACGATTGAAGAAAAACAATATTTACCTAAATTGTTTTCAATCAAGAAACACGGCAACCAACTGCAATAAAAGGAAGCGTATATGTTTCCATTGCAGAGGTCCTTAGCACTGCATTATGCCACATTAAATACGACGATCACGAACAGTCTGATGGACTGATCAAAGAGGAAGCAAATTTGATAAGGGTAATCAATCCAACAAATAAGCATTGGAATCGACAGGATAAGGAAATCTTACTCTCTAAGAGTTTGAAATAATCAATTTGGATATACCTGAAATTACAAAGAAATCGTAATCTTATTTAATAGTGGTGCACAAATAAGCTGCACATTGAAGAATTTAGTAAATATAAGCTCAAATCCTCCCGTAGGTCCATACTGTCTCAATCGGAAATTACTATAAACCAATTCGCATGAAAATATTTCGATTTGATAATCAATCGTGTTTCGATCGTTATGTTGTTATCAGATCTTTACACAACTTTTCTTATTTATGTTCACATGCCTATCCTTGCATCCAATAGAATTTTATCAAAATGTTTGTTATGCATGTCATAATGATATAATTAATAAAACAAAGGGTGTTTGTCCAATAATACGCGAGTAATAAGAGAATTTTATTCATTGAAATGAAATAAGTGAAACAGCAAATAAATGGCAGAAAAACAATGCTTATTTTGCATGTCAAATATAAAATGAAAAAACTTATAGGTAAGGATGACAGTAATAGTAATGACGAAAAAAGGTATAATAAAAATTAAGGATGAATGATTAAATTGCAATAATTCAATTAATGAAATACAGAAGCCTCTACAGGACCAGAAATATCAACACATATTTCAATTTAAATGCATTTCACTGTTTCTATTCTCAAACTTCTTCATATGTAATTTCAAAGTGATTTACTTTAATTGCATGCAGTCCAATCAGAAGGGAAATTCTTTTTGTGATAACTTTTCATGTGCCTATTCAAATCACTTTTTCGAGAAAACCTTTTCTCACATACGGAACAACCGTGCGCTTTTTCACCTGTATGGATTAGCATATGATTATTCAAAGTTCGTCTTCCGGTGAAACTTTTTCTGCATATAGGACAACAGTGCGGTTTTTTATTGGTATGAATCTTCATATGTCTTTTCAAAACCGATGGGTGAGAGAAATTCTTTCCACATACGGAACAACAGTTCGGCTTTTCGCCGGTATGGGTCAACATATGAATTTGCAAACCATCTGTACGGGTGAAACTTCTTTCGCATACGGAACAACGGTACGGTCTTTCACCGGTATGAATCCTCATATGTCTTTTCAAATTCGCTGATTGAGAGAAATTTTTTCTGCATTTCAAACAATTGTACACCTTTTTATCCTTATGATTTATCAAATGCCTTTCGAAATCCGATGATCGAGAGAAAATTTCCGTGCCTTCCATGCAACCATGCAGCTTTTCATCGCAATCATTCATCATATGTCTTTGCAACCACTTTTTTTTTGGAGATACAACGTGCTGTAATTTTCGTTTAGCATCTACTCCTTGGATTAACAAATTTGGTGATGCTGCTATCTGTTCTTCATTCGCTTCTATCATTAATGAATCCTTCAGTTTTATTCCTTCCACACTCACTGATAAATCCAATGCACTTGTTTGTTCCATTTTGTAATTCCTGAAATTATATGAAATTATCCATAACAGTTAAAAATTTGAGATCGTCGAAATATCTAAGTGTTTTACTTTTTTTCTAAATCTTTAATAAACTTACTGTAATTTGGATGTATAATTGAGAGAAGAAGAGAAAGATAAAATAGAAAAAATACATATTGATTGTTGTTATTTCTTGCCAATTCTAAAAATACTCAAATTTACCAAAACATTACAAATGGTTACTTATAAGAAATAAAACACCGCTCGCTCTTTCACAATTTGCTAAATTTCATTTAAACAATGCATTTTGAAATATTTATAGTATCAAAAAGGTAATAACCGCACATTCATTGCCAATACAATAAAAGCATATTTTATTCAAATTACAAGCATAATAAGTTATTCTCGCTGAAAATCGGTCGCGAATGTTTCAAAGGTATAAGAAGAAAATTCTGATTTTAGAAAAGGATTTATCGGAAATTTTAAATTCACAAAATGTTATTTATAGTTTTATCGTACTCTTTTAAAATCACCCACATAACGCAAAATTTTTAAAAGAGACTGATATTTTTTTGTTGAAATAAATGAAATAGTATTTAATGAATGAAATTTGTGAAAAAGAATTTGACGAAGATCGCTCAATAACTTTTATTAGGAATTGATAAAGGATCACACCTATAAATGTTTATTTGTACAGGTAAGAATAATAAATGGCGTGTACGTGTAACAATAAAATAATAATTGATTTTTAATCCTTCATAATGAATAATTTCATTTCAATAAAATATATTTCATTGTAAAAAATAAGATATACATATAAATTGGTATATATATATATATATATATATATATAAACTAAATTGCTATAATTTTGAACTATCCTGAAATTGATACTGTAAAAAATAAACAAATTTCAGATTTTTAGTGGGAAGTTGAATGATAACGAATTAAATTTATAAATTTATTGCTAATTAAAATCGTTTGAAAGATAAGATTTTGTTGTTATATTATACTATAAAATATTTATTTTCAATTAGTATTATTACATTTGCTATTTTGCATATCAAATGGATGAGAATTTTCCTCTTAATTATTTTATTTGATATAGCTAATATTTAAATATTTAATTTCTTTTTCTTTTCCAGGGCTATTAGTAAGAGCCATTTGCTAATTATCATTTATCTCTTCTTTCCTATAAAGATAATCCTAAGCTTTATCACCTATATTCAACATAAATACTTAATCCATTTTAAAAGATCATAATTTCAACATTTAAAATAACATTGTGTTTTAACGTGTCTTTCTCGATCATATTATTAAGTAAGTAAGTAAATGAACCATAAAATAAAATGATAATAAAAGAAACTTTCATTGAAAGTATTATCCTTTATCTCTTCTTTCTTATAAAAATCGTTCTAAGCTTATCTATCTAACATACAAAGTACAATTTATCAAAACATTCTACTTCAAATTAAAAAAAAATGTAATATTATTAAAAATTATTGGAAAAGTTTCTAATAGATTCAAATAGATAACATTAATTTCATCGATTTTACATTATTTCATTGATTGAAAATTATTGCCACCCAAAAAATGACTGAACTGACTAACAATTTCATACCTTAAAAATGACTAACAAACTCATACTTCCTCATCATCATCTTCCTTTTTTAGAAAAACTCGATGAAATTATTTGATTGATAAGAAAGTAGAAGTTAAAAGAGAAAAATAGAAGAAAACAAGTCTTTCTTGGCTCGTTCAATTTCTCTCCTTATTAATATCATTGTCTCATAGCATTATCATTTCATCTGTCCGATCATTTTCAACAACTATCGTTTTTTTATTCTCTCAAATAATTTTCTAATTTCAAATTATTATTTGTACAATTTTGCATATTAATTAGTCCATTCAATTAATATGAAATTTTTTAAAATTAATTTTTTTAAATTAATTTTAAATTACAAAAAACCGTTATTCATAAAATCATTAAAACATTAATGTATATTAAAATATTATCATCATTAAAATCATTATTATAAAAATCATTATTCTTTTGAATTATAATATTTTTTCCATTGTATTTTATATTCATTCTGATGGAAGAAGTAAGTATAATAAAAAATTGAAGAATAATGATTTTTTCGAATAATTTCAAAGCAAGAAAGAAATTTCACATCCTGCTTTTATGATGATTTTATATCATTGAAATATTTTGAAAATGAACTGTTTGAAGAGTAATGAGTTGAAGAAGAGACTGTGATCAGGAAAACACAGTTATCACGGATATTTTACAAATTACTTATGTGGCATTAATCTGATCTAGTAGTCATGTAATTAAACATTTAGTAAATTCAAATAAGGGATGAAGTCATAATCTCTCAGAACTATTACATTTTCTAGCCTGAAAATTAACTTTTTTTCAGATGTTCATTCAATTATTACAATTAACCATTATTATCTATCACGTGGCAGAAGCATGCCTTCCGTTTCGAATTCTCTCCAAACCGGAACAACAATGTGATGTAAAAGATTATCGAAATGTTGAAAAAAATGTCACAACAATCATTACATTTCAAAATTACAAATGCCCGAAAAAAATTGATTCAGCTACTGAAGGCAAGAAAATATAAATTTTTATATTGCAAAAATTTTACATTAAAATTTCCACAGTTTTTGTAAATTTACGTAGTTTACGATTAGGAAGTAATAATGTGATAGAAGGTAAGATATGACGGAGATCGAAAATTTTAACTTTCAAGGCACAAAATAAATAATAGGTTAGAGAGAAAATTTTAGATGGTTTAAGCCATTTTAAGATTGCTTAAGGCGACAATTTTTCTCTAAATATAATAATGGTTATGAAGAAAAAGCAAATACCAATAGTAGAGGATTGGTACATGAAGCACATCTCGATATCATCAATGTTATTTCATTATTAAACAGGTAAGCAATCCCTTTGATCTAATCACTCTGATAGCATAACTGAACAGTTTTTCAACCCTTATCAAAAAGGATTGATAAAGTCTACACATGAATGTTCATTTCTCCTTTCTCTTTCTTATCAATTTAGTTTATTTATAGTATCTGGCAAATTATACATATTTTCGAATGGTAAAGTGCGGATTTTCAAAGATCGAAAGCTCGAAATGATAACTCATATTAATAAGGTAAGTTTTATGCCAATTGAGAAGCATCCTATAAGTTTATCTGATCAATATTTATCATGTTTCCATCTTATATGAGACGATCTATAGATGCATCTTATCTACATGATTTTAGATATTTCCTGATGGACCATCTTATGTTAATGCATCTGTCTCAATAAAATACCAAACATACCTTATTAAGGACCGAACTATTTTTGCATTTCTTAACGACAAAAACGCCTTCATGTAATTCCTTTAAAAATTACTTAAATTACTTGAAAAGCATTGAGTATGATAATAATACGAACTTAATGAATCAAATGACTCAAGAAGATAGGCTTCTTTCAGCCTAAGAAAAGGATGGCCTAAAATGCTCTCAAATCGTGTTTTGTTCTTACCACAAGCTGCATTTCCTATCCAGAACGGAAGTGCTATACTTGTTTCGGTAAGCTTTGAACTAATATTACGTGCTATATCTGTTTCGGCAAGCTTTGAACCAATAGCAAACTGCAATTGGTGGATACTCTAGTTGTTTATGAACACTTTAGTTCTCATCCTAATGTGTGCATGAAGCAAAATGAAGATAACACTGACTTGTTCCAATCAGAGTTTAAGACCAACCGCGATATCTTCTTCCATATGGCAAAATTTTTAAATAATTATTTCCAATTCAAAACATTTTTCACTTTCAGGGAAATGTATTAGCAACGTACGAATTGAAACGCAACAAGGTATCACTAATTTATGATTTGGAAACATACTACCCAAATCTACCCAAAGATTTTCGGACTGGTATACCATTTCCAATGGGACAATTTAAGACGTACCATTTCTTAGACTCGCACAACTTGTACAAGTATGACATGAACACGAAAAGTATCATATTTGCACAATCACTCAAAACATATCTTTCATGCTCAAAAATTGAAATCTCGAAAAGAAATGAGTAAATTTTAAAATTATTATTGAAGTATGTTTGACATAATCATACATTAATCTATATAACAACCCAAGAAGCGAAAATTTTTGGCAACATTTCCATAATCTCCTCTCATGACTGAATTCAACATTGGAGTAATTATGTCCGTTTGATGAAATGAAGTTTTGAAATTTGCCTTTTTTGTGCAAATACGTTGACGAGTTTAGATGAGAAAACTTCAGATCAATTTAGATGATTTCATACGAGTTTAGATGAGAGTTACACACAGAAGGCAAGTTTTTGGTGAGTAAATAAGATCAAATTCAAGAACATCTTATCACTTTATTGATCTTTTATTGACGCCACAATTTTAGCAATTTATCTTTTCCACCACTAGCTACTCGAGTACCATCTGGACTCCAATCCACCGCATAAACTTCATCACCATGTCCCGGAAGATCCATACAGAGACCACGTTTATGTATGTCCCAAACCTGAACGATCAAAATTGTCACTATCTCTTTTTGCTTTTATTTTATTGTCAATCGTTTGTTTTAATATTATTATCATTTATCAAAATGTCTGTGGTTTATTAGATTTGACAATGCAACCGGAAATTGAAACTGTAGAAAAAGAAACCTCTCCCAACCAAAATGATAATACGAAATCCTTCCTTCATCAAAAGTCGAAATTTTTGAAATATTAACCACAATACTATCAATCTAATAATTCGATGGTTGCATCGAACAAAACAGTTCAGTTTCTACTACATTTAGCGAGAATACAATGGCTTCCTGACTCCCGTTCCCAATATTGACATCATAGTTTACTGTTGCTGGATCAAGAATGCTATACTTCAGATCCTAATCAGAAATAAGAATCCAGGACAATATTTGAGATACTAAGCAGTAATAAGAAGTTCAAAGGAAATGCTTTTGTATTAGCAATATGAGTGCTATACATGTGAAACTCACATTAGTGAAGTCATTATTTTATAACACGTTTAACCTACTTTTAACGTTGAATCTGCCGAACCAGAAACGAGCAATCGACTGTCAGCCGACCAGGCGATTTGATAAACCGCTTGGACGTGTCCCCGTAATGTATCAAGAAAAGCGCCCGTTCGTCCACACCACAATTTAATTGATTTATCAAATGATGCCGATGCAATGTACCGAGTATTCGGGGAAAACATTACCTGGAAAAGACTTTTCAATTTTTGAAAAGCCATGGAGATGTTTTGGAAAAAAATTTACGCTAAGTTGGTGATCTCATATTTTTATCTCTGATTAATTTTTATGCTAATTACAAAACGAATGAACCATTTTCTTCATTAGAATAAATAATTTCTTCTGTTTTCTGCATTCTGATATTTCCATTCATTCTTTTCTTCCAAGTCCTTCCAAAATTTACTGTATTAATTTCACCTGATTCACTAGCTGCTGATGGCCAGTCATACGTGTCCGAGGTTTCTTCTCATCCGCTGGTTTCCAGAAAAACAAAGTAAAATCATCAGATCCAGAAACTAACAGCTCACCACATGTACCCTTAGCTGAGTCATACCGATGCAAAGCTTCTTTTTGACGCATTGCCTAGAAGAAGCAAATGGACCGTATTTTTACTCAACCATCCCAGTTCATTATGACTAGCTATATCAGCATAGCTTAACCCAAAATTCAAATATATAACACTAGTTCTCAACTATGATCATTTGTGACTTCTGCTGTTTGAGAATTAAAAATAATTAACACCTCTTATCATAAAAACATAAATGAGAAAGATAGATTTCTTTTGCAAAAATACAATTTTTTTTTCAGTTCATAGTTCTCTCAAATCTCTTTCCTTAGTGTTGGATAATACTATTTCTATTAACCAACCATGTCATCATCTAATATCGTAGATTGCTCCAAAGCATTGTAAAAACTTATACGCAAAGCATATTCCACATTTAAAGCTAAAGTATTGACCCAGTGGGCATGACCAACTAAAGTACGACACAAGATACCATCTTCTGCGCGCCATACTTTGATCGTACGATCCTGGAATAAATTGATTTCAATGTAACTAACCTTACATTTTTATGAATGAAATTTTACACTAATAACAGATGAAAATTAACGAAGTGTAAATCCTGCTCAAAAAAATATCTCATTATAATGTTGTAAATTATTTTAGTAATAGTTCTGTATTCAATTTCATCTATTTTCTTTGTACTTACTTGTGAACCAGTATAAATAAGTCCTTGTCCACCCCATTTCATACATGTTACTGATGCTGTATGTCCTGTCAAACATCGAATCATTTCACATTTCACAGTATCCCAAATCCTGATTTCGCCGTCCTTTCCAGCACTTGCCAAATGTCTTAAAAGTAATATGAACCTCAAGATTCTTGAACGAAAAAGTCAGAGTGAGTACGGAACCAAAAGATAATAAAATTCTTATTTCTGGGAAATTTACAAGATATATATTTAAAATTACCTGCAATACGGATCTTTGTGATATGGCTCCCAGACAAGCTGATTTATCCACTGTTTGTGACTGGTCATTCTTTTGCCGATTTGTGTTCCACTTTTAGTATTCCATAAACAGATCTTAACAGTTGTTTCGATTAATAAATACATATATCATATACATATGCATAATATACGTCAGCAATATTGGAATTCTGCAGGTATAGAATTTATTGAAGGGTATTTCTGAAAGACATACGTGTCCATTTTTGCAAGCCGAAGCAAGCTTTTTGCCATCGGGTGACCAAGCGATACACAGTATCCAATTTGTATGTCCTTTGGCAGTATACAGTGGCGTCTCTGTATTCAAATCCCAGAAACGCACAGTTGCATCACCCGAACCACTAGCAAGCTCCCTGAAAATTTTATAGAAACTGCACGGAATTTTTAAAAGTGGAGCCTGAAGAATTGATATGTGGTGAAAATGGTACAGTTGTTTAAGATGCTTTTAATAATTGAAAAATTTTAGTAAAAACCTTCCATTTGGGCTGAACTGTACACTAATCACAGGCTCACCATGCCCAGAAATTGAAGAGGTACATCGAGTTACTGGCCTCACACGGAACACTGCTTCAGGATAATATACCAATTCAGTGCTCTGTAATTTACGCCAAACATTACTTAGAGCAAATAAAACGTCACTTGCTTTATTCACTTATCTGCATTATAATTTATAATCCCAAACCATCACACTATTATCCATGTCCTCCAGCGAAATAATGTTGAATAACGGTTCCATCTTCCAAAAATAATCCTCGAAAAAATTTGACTAGAATTAGAAAAGCCATTTCTAGTATTTAAATGGAATCATCCATGAAAGTTCTATAACAAAACACCTTTTCTGAGTCAATTTTTTGTTGTGGTATTGAGTCCTCTAAAGAAGTTTCGATCAAAATGCCATCTCTTGTCCGAAATGTTATCGGAACTGGATCGTCCGAGCTGCCCAACAACTGATTGCATAAAATCTACAACAAAATATATATGTCCCATATACCAACTATGTTAATTAGTTCTAATTTCTTCTTCAAGTTATAAAAATCAAAAACCAGACGTAAACAGACTAAAAGATTTCTGAGTTCTTCATTTGAGAAATTAAACGACCTGCAATTGCGTTAGAGTTGTGGAAAAAGGTAGTATGATTGCAGCTTCAGTGAGTTCCTGCTCATCCTCTGAGAAAATTCGTACACTGACACTGCGATTATTCTCAACGAAATTACTAATTTCCATTACTGAAACAATCAAACGCCAATTCGATGCATCTTTGTACTTTGCTGCTCGTTTTGCTTTTGGTATCCTCTGCGTTCATTTTTACATTTTTCTATACATTTAGCCTTGCGCGCATCAAAAAGACAATCAAAATTCAGTTTGTTCAAAACCAACAATACGACTTCATGCACACAATATATTGCCAATGTTTATTTAAATTTATAGAATAACAATGAAACAGCATAAAAAAAATACAAAATCAATCATCCATGTCATCTTCTTCCAACTTTGCTTTAGCCCAAGCCTCCGCTTCTTTTACTATCTAAAACAAACAATTAGTAGCAATAGACTATCCTATCCAATATGTATAATGAAAAACTCAATAAAACTCTAGTTCCAGCTAACACCTCCTATGATTGAACGAGAATGAAACAGTCAACAGAATAAATAAATATTGATAAAAATCTCTACTGAGCAACAATAGATTTCGGAAATTGCTACTGATGATGTTACTTTTATGAGTCTAAGTTATTACCGCAAAATTATTTAATTTTAAAACTTATTTTTGCCCTTTATATGTTTATCAAATTAAAAGCTCAAAAAATCTAACCCTTTTCATGCAAACCCTGAAAACTTCGAAAAAAAAATTGAAAGAAAAGTTAATAATGAAAAAAATTCTTCATCAAAGATTTAGCATGATCAAACCAACATCTTTCGGAATAATCTCATGTTTTCCTCCAGTAATTTCGCCTACCCAACCCATTTCCACCTGTAAATTCTTATCTTTCGCTTCGTCTCGCACCATTAAAATTATTCGTACCGCTTCTGGAACAAAAGAAAAATTAATTCAACTAATTTTTGTAAACGTTGGAGAAATAAGGAGATCTAAACTTGACTATAGCAAATTCAATTTAAAAAACTGCACATACCATTAACTAGCTGTTGCATCGGAATATTTTCAAATTTCAACTTCTCAATTTCCGTTTTAGCTGCCTGTCGATGCTTACCGATTGCCCAAGCCTTGTACTCATAACATAGACCTGAAGGCTCCAACAAGAATAATTGCGAACCATTCTGAAAAAATTAAACATTCACCATTATTTTACATCCATAAAATTCGGGACTAATTGCTAGCTTTGGAGAAGCAACTTCTTATGGTGTTACCCTTCCTAGCTTCTTTCAGAATCCTTGATCTTCGCGCAAACAGCGTGCGAAAGTGTCTTCATTTTCCAAATTAAAAATTCAAAGACTTACCTTTTCATCCCAAGCAGTCAAAAATATTGAAGCTCCAAAAGGCCTACTGATACCAAGCGTATATACATGGACATACTCGGCTAACTGAAAATTCACTTTGGTTAGACAAAAACAAAGGTAATTTTTTAATTTTAAAATATTATTGAGCATAAGCTTATCAAAAATGAAAGAAAGAGAACTTCTATTTGTTATTTCGCGTGTTTCAATCCGCTCATGATGTAAATTCTTAACCCTGCGACGGAAAATAGAAAAAAGAATAGCAAATTCCTATATGATTAAATTGAAAATTCTAAACACGTCAAATATTCAATAAGCGATTTGCATATTACGGATACCATAGGAGGCTTTCCGACAACAACTGGTGCAGACGATAGCGGAACAAAACAATAATACAAAATTTTGAATGTAAATGTGTGCACAAATGTATACTAAACAGCTTAATTTAAGATATGTAAATACTCTGAATTGCCCATGGCATGTTTAAAAATGGAGATAAATCCACCTGATTTGCCAGTTTTTTGATCGGAATAGGTGTCCGGTACTCTTTCAGATATTTAAGTGCTTCACTTACTGCATAATCTAGAAGTGCCCTGCAATCTGGATATATGCCTGCCATTGCACAACCGATGTATTCTCCTGCATTTGCCATTCTTGGATTCGCATTCTAAAATAGCGATTAAAGAGATTACTACGCACACAATTTTTTAAAAAGTCCCATTTTATAATGAATGCGACATTTTCCTACATTACAATGACAGAGAGTCACACGAAGGCCAGATATCAATACAGCTAGAGATTTTACCAGATGAAACTTTCCATACTATGCTGCAAACTATTTGCTGTCGAAAGTCACTAAGACTACAAGATAATTTGATATCTCGGAAAATTTGGAAAGAAAACAACAAAAGCAAAATAAAACAAGAAAAAGCCAGAAATATTCATACTTCGACATATAATTTCGAAGTGATTTGTTTGTCAGCTGCCGTAACAACGCCATCTTTTCCTCGTATAGCAATCATTGTACCACCATTATCAACCGCTTTTTGGGCATATTCAACTGAAAAATCGATGAAAAAGAATAAGGTTGAACAAAAACACGCTAAACTTTCAATGAATATTTTAAATTTCAATTACGAACCTTAATATTAACATTCCCACTACTCCATTTCTAAACCTAGATCAAAGTTGAATGCTGATACGATAATCTAATTCAATCTTTCTTGGATAAGAGAAATCATCAGCAATGACCACTGATTATTGCTACGATGACTTGCTAAAATTATTACAAGCAGAATTCATGTCAGTGAGATTACTTAGTTGGATTGTCAGTGAGATTACTTAGTTGCGGTAAAATATTACGATTACCAAATGCCTCTTATTATTGGGAGTATTTAATTGTCAAAATCATAGTTTTTTGGTTATGAAGACTAATTTAACAGTAAAATATTAGAAACGAAACAAAAACGGAGAAAAGATGATAATGAAAGTAATATACCCTGAAAAATACGTCCATCCGGTGAGAAAGTTGCAGCAGCGAGATCATACCCAGTTCCAATTGAGCTCATCTAAAATATAACTTATATACTGAAACTATTATCACTTACTAATCCCTGCATAACCAACTAACTAAATATCATTTTTTAATTATATTTCGAAACACTGCCTCACCACTATACAGAACTTCTCAGGTACCTTTGTCCGGATTTAACGTCTCTCACTGTGCAACATCTTACGTAGCTCTTAAATATTTTCGCGTATTTAATTGTTTACTCAGATACTTTTACGTTTCTCACGCTTAAATAACTTAATCTTATCTGTTTGCATGTTAACATATCTTTCATCGGATAGGTATTTCGAGGGAACAGAAGGAAAAATTTTATGAGATTTGTAATACCATAATTCTAATTCCATTTTCAAATTAAATTTAATTTGCTAAAATTCTTTTTCCATCTAAATAAATCTGAAAATCAAATTTAATTAACTAAGTTAAAATTTAGAAAGAATTTTAGTAAGTTGGATTTATTTCCTTGGATGTTTCGAAATTTCATTCGATTTCAGGATTATCAGCAGCAAAATGGAAAGGGCTTGCAATGGGTGATCTTGTACGTAATGCGTTGCGCACTGTAAGTTCTTGTATCATTGGTCAACCAGTTTTCATTTCACGTCCAGGAAACTTGCGTCAGTTGTGTTAAAATCGTTGTCGCATCCTTTATCGAATTTTTCCACGTTGCTGATATATCTTTCTTATTCATTATCATACGTCAAATGGCAAAAACAGTACGACTGATACTGTTATCATGTTAAATAATCGTTCCTATCTGTTTGTGTTACAGACGGGTATTGATGAGGAAGTGGAACAACTAATCGCAAATGCTATAATTCAAAGTTGGAATGAAAATTGTTTAAAAAGCGTAAACAGTCGGCCAGCAACAGAACGGAAGCTAAGAGAGAAAGCTAATGTTAGAGATATTTGTGCTTCACCAAATAAAGGCTATAGTAGTATGCGGTTCAAAATCTGTTCGAAGAATTTCTGATTATTTGATTTCCATGTTGTTACATAATTTTAGGAACCAAATCTAGCCAAAGTTCGAATCATAGCCGAGTATTTGTGGAATCGCTTGAAACAAATTTATAACGTCAAGTTAGAAACTTGGAAACGAAATGAAGAAAAAACGATAGAAGAAATGATGACTAGGCTTCGACATGAATATAGAGAAAATCTTTTGTTAAAACAGAAACAAGTTTGTATATTTTGGGGCTTGAAGTTATTTCAGATTCTCAGATCAATGACTTATATGTTTTAAATCTAATTTAAATATGAAATTTTTTAAATCTTATTTAAATATGTAATGTCTGACGAAGAATGATATGGTTTGAGAATCAAGTTCTACTTCTGTATGCTCTTTCGTATTTGTTCTTTTTCTTCCTTTTTTATATGGTTAAAAAACCAACGAATGTTTATTACATTCACTGTAATAAGTAGATAAGTTAGAGAAGGTACTGTTTGAAAGAAGAGGAAATTCTTTGAATTAAATAAGTGATCTTTACAGTGAAAAATAACAAATACTTTTTGAAATAGCGAATTCTTTAGCTGGAAGAATTGGCGGAGCGTAAAGACGATGAATATAAAAATAAGGAAGATTTTTTACGAGAGGATATTCGCATGACTTTCGAGGTGAACAGTTTTTTATCTCTCTTTTGCAAAAAACACTTATGAATGATTTACCAATTTCAATAAGCATGTAACCGGTTTTCAGAACAAAAAACTGGAATGTGAAAGAGCTTGGCGAGAGATCGAAATAGCACAGAAAGAGTTACGATTTCAGAAAGAATTGTTGGATAATGCTCGAGCGAACTTTCAGTTGTAAGTTTACAGTCATGCTCGATGCTAACCTATTAGCTTAGAGGTGCAGTTTATTGTGTATTAGCTTAAATTTTCGTTTAGAAATTGAATTTTATGGAAAAATTAATGAATTATTCGAGCATATTTTACGTAATTTGAAAGAATCAGAAGAAATTACTGTAAAAGAGTTGAAAAAACAAGTCTATAATTTAAACATAATTTTCAGGAAGAAAGACAACGAGCTGTGTCTCATAGAGCAAGAAAGATGTTCACTGGAGCAGATTAAAGATGGTCTGAAAATCCGTGAAAAAAGCCTTGACCAAGGGTTGCAGGAGGCGATTAAGAAAGCACGCGAAAAAGACAGGGCTGAAATAGCACAAATGGTATCTTTGTTTCATTTCTGATAATTCTTGCTCATATTAATTCTGAAAAAATTTTTGTGTTGAAAAGGAATTTAGATTTTTGAATGGAATGAAAAAGAAGCAGTATTGTCAAAGAAATATGGAATAATTTGGGATAAAATATGTGAAATTTCCAGTGGACAGCAATTTTCTGCCGAGGAAACAGAACGTTTAAACAGTTTACAGGTATATCTTTTGTTTAAATGTATGAATTCTTTTATCGTTTCTATGGATGGTTATGCTCCACGGTAGCCGGAATCGAGAGTTTTTTATGTGTTTTCAAGCAATAACGAGGACACCAAACAAAGGGATACAATGGTTAAAAGTAGAGCTAGAAAGTTCGATATTTTAGTTTTTTGGGTGCAAAAAATTGGAATACTGAATTCATGTTAATGATTTGGATTATTTTAGAAAGATAAGTGAAGGAAATGATTTCTTTCAGGAAAAAGTGATTCAACAACAGAAGAAGCTCGCAGAAACTAAACAAGCTTTATGTGATACGTTACATAAACAACGAAAGACCAATGA
The DNA here is from genome assembly GCA_916381525.1 of Cercopithifilaria johnstoni. Lineage (NCBI taxonomy): Eukaryota > Metazoa > Nematoda > Chromadorea > Rhabditida > Onchocercidae > Cercopithifilaria > Cercopithifilaria johnstoni. Next base: position 125,519 of record CAKAEH010001237.1, read on the forward strand.
AGATTTGGAACGCATAAAAAAGGAGAGGGAGAAACTATTTGAAACGGTTCTTTAATGCAAGCTTCTTTATTAATATGTTGAGTTCACCTTATGGAGTCGAAAGGTGTAAGGCATTCCAGAGTAAAAAAATGTCGAATAAATTTAATTTGGTTGAAATATTGATGTTTTTTAATAGGGTCAGAGGATAGTTTCACTATTTTTTAAAACTGTTTGTTGTATGTGCAGAAGAATCAGTTCCCTAAGTCAACGTTAACTTAATGCCGATTACAAACGTAAAAACAATAAAAGCATTTTTTGAGGAACACTTGATAATGATTTAAAGCCAGTTTTCTTTGCAGATATTACAAATATCGGAATGTTACGATAAATTCCTAAACGTTTCATTCACCATTTATTTCAACTTTCAGAATCAGAAGTTGATGGGAAAATTGGAGAGACGAAATGCAACAATTAGCAGTTTAAAGAAGCAATTAAAATTGCTAGAAGAATCGGCTGCCTTACGTATCAATGAATTGAAATTCCAGCACAAATTGGCCGTAAGGGTTTTTCTACACAAAAGTTTCTCAAGTTGGAGCCTAGAACTTGTTCAGCTTTCTACACAGAACTTGATTAGTTTTTGAATATACTAGATTTTTTAGACAGAGATAAGTTGAATAAATAGAAATGATTCATGTATTTGCATTGCATATATCTGCTCCCGTAGGATGTATCAATTGGTGGTTCAAAAGTAATTAGACATGGCGAGCCGATACAGATATAAGTTGTTAAATTGAAAAATCGGATTGGCCCAAGTAATTTAGAAGACGGTCGAATTTTTTTCAGATAGACAAACTGCAAGCACTGAGCATGGAATTACACAGGTACCACTTCAATGCACTCGAGAAATTTAAGCGACCAAATTCTCATCCTACCACACCAGTAACAGCAAGGTTTCTATTTAAGATCCATTTCGTTTAATTCCAGTTAATTATTATATCAATTTCCGCTCCAGGATGACAATAACCGACTCCATGTCTTCATCAACTCTTACGGAGTCATCATTCGAGCAGAATTTCCGTGATAGAATGAAAGTTTTGAATTTTACAAAACAGGTAGGATCATTTCCAAATCAAGGCAGTTTAAAATCTCGAATATATTATATGCGGATGAGAACATAGCTTTTCCATTCTTTTCTCTTGCAAAATTTATAGAAACTGGATTTTGCGCTAGAGAAATTACGTGAAAGAAGCCACTCTCAGTCTTTGGATTACATTCACTCTATACCTTTATCACATGCTGAAACTAATGAGTTTGAAAAACCAGCGTCCAGGAATTCACCAAACCATGAAGTTGAGGTACTTCCTTCTCGTTTTAAAATTTCCTGAGGTATTCACTTTTCCTTGTTCTATATTTTGTATTATTGGCACATATTTTAAAAATTGTGTTTATCTATTTTATCTATTACAGCAATTTCCAAGGGATCCCTCGATCATCAAGACCAATTCCACCCATGGAAAAATGACGGGAATAGAAAGTGCCACGCATCCAAGTCCGAAGAATGTTGAAAAGGTAACAAAATTCTTAACTTTTAGCGGACTTTTTCACTGCTTATTTCTTTAATGATAACTTCTCTGTGTGATTCAGAATGCGGAGGTGGCCGTGACAAGTAATTCATCGGGAAAACATACAATTGATCCACTCATGGCTCAGTATATGAAAATGATTCATGATCAAAGAGAAAAAGTGGAGCCACTTCTTGAACGGACACTAAAGACGGAAGATGTAATAAATTAAAATTTGAAAAAAATTCTGGGAATTAAAACCCCTCACCTTCTAAAGTGAAATGTTGCGAAAGAGTTCTTTTGGTTTAATATGATATCGAATTAAGTTAGCTGCAACAAATGGAAAACTATGCAAATCAAAGAGAATCGATAGCTCATGCAAAATATGTAATAATTTTTCTAGGCCGAAATACCGGAAGAGTCGTTTGTTATTGAAGCAGGTGAAAGACCGGATACGCCCAACACACCTAGTGATTTCGACTGGTAAATTAGAATGTTACTTTTCACTTAAAAATAAATATATGTACAAATCTCTTTGTGATCTCTCACTTACTTTATTTCTTGTTCCCATTACTGATTTTACCATTTGTAAAGTGTGTCTCGAAATTATCACTTTATCATAGAACTTTAAATGGAGCACCCTTCACTATCACGCTTTTCTGATAATAGTAATGTAATCAAGACACTAAGTGAGTCGGAATCTTTAAGACCTAATGAAATTCGACGGCGAAAAATTTTTTCAGAATTTGCTTATTTTTCCTGGACGGCATAACTTTCTGATATGGAGAGTTATTTATATCAGTAGCAATTATTGAAGTTGCTTAATTGCGTTATTACCAACATACAGGATTTTCGAAACATAAAGACAAACCTAAATCTGAAATTTGCAAATAAATCTTGAAGCAAAGAAAAACAAAGGCTGGAGAACATGTATCCTGCTACCCTCAAGAACTACATATGAACACTGCATGTCACCATGGTCTTGCTGGAGGTCCCAGATCCAAGAATGCAGTGCGTTGGGTAAATGATCGCGGCTCGAATTTGTGCTCTGGCTGGATTGGTCTGCCAGTTTTAAATAAGTCAGGGTGCTTCTCTCGCAACTCCTAAAAATTCGAAATGTAAAAATGCAGGGGTGAAGGTCGGAGTTCACTAAAAAAATCAAAGGATTGCAGATAGCACTTGATTCCAAAACTTCGCTCCAATAGGATTAAAATTATTGGTGAAGGTAATTAGTATTAAAAATTAGACTGAAAGATATAATAACTGTGTGTTTGTTGATAAGAGTGAATGAATTAAGACAATAATGAGTAAGTGGCGGAAGAACTCTGATGCTTCATAAATCATCAAACATCTGTAAACAGCATACCTGATCATCCCAGAAACGTTCGCGGGGGTAACTTTGTTCATTTCCTCGCATCGTTTCCCAGCCCTAAAATACATTTCGCGGAATTAACGAATCAAATTAACGAAGTGTATATCTGATGCTTAGGACTCATTCACTTCTTCAAAAATTGAAGTAAAACTTACCCTAGCTTCATACTTCCAATAATAATAGCTTGCTTCGATGAGAATCCACGCCATAAAAAGTTTTGGTACTACAGCCCTTATCAGTGAACCATAAAATATACCCTAAAAGAATTTTCCGTTTCGAAACTGGAAGGGGTATGATTCAAAAATATTTTTAGTTAATTACAATAGTTGAAAAAGTTAATTACTAACTTTGAATGTATAAATCCCACAAAGTAAGATTTCAAGTTTCACAGATTAGTCAATTACCATCCAAAGAAGATATATTGCAAAACAAAAACCTCATAAAATAACATAGGGATGGGAAATGCATTATTCGGGATATTACCTTGGCAAAACTAAGATAAACTTGACAAAGAGAAGATATGGTTAAAAAAACAGAAATCTACGATTTCGTCATGTAAATGCATTTAAATAAAACATTTCAGAGTATCTATCGACTTCGATCGGTAGCATTAGATCTAATTAAGACTATCAGAAGGTATAATAGGGTGAATAAGCAAAACTCATAGAAATTAGGAAGAACAATGCATTGAAACTTACAAATGTTGGTTTTAAGAAATGTTTGTAAAGCTTATCCAACGGTGTGCGGTATAAAATACGAATGGGATTAAGCTGTCTATGTACAGCATCAACATGAATTGGCTCATCCGGATGAAGATACTGATCCAGAACCCATTTTCTGAAATTCAAAATTAATTCATCAAATCCTAAGACTCGATTTCAAGTAGTGATTTAACATTTGAGTCGAAAAAAAAAAACACGATCAAAGCTGAAATCGTTCAGACCACATTATAAAGCAAAATATAACTGTAACAGTTTCATGCGCTTTAATGATCAAAACAATTTGGTATCCTTTTCAGTACACCGTTTAATTCCAATGAATTACTGAGTTATCGGCTCTTTTTGTAAGATAGCAGCATGATTTCAACTTATAATTTTAGCTAATTTCCCAAATCAAATTTCAAAATGCTAAGTTTCAAATGAGATCAACTAACGAATAAAACAAAATATTTAGCTTACTTTCGCCATTCTCTTTCAGCAGGAGTAAGGCCTGCTGCTCGTGCCCGTTCGTCAGCCATATGTAGTTCTAAACTCATTGGTTCATGTTTCAAATGTGGCACTTTGTCACTCTGAAATTAAATTCAGATTTTAAGAACCAATGCAAGCAGCAAAAAGTCTAAATGAGCAGAAACATAACCAAAAAGAGTTATAATGACACACTGTACACTCAGTATTTTTATTTCGTTGTTTTGAAAAGAATGTATTAAGCCAAGTAAAGATTCTATATGCATTAGTACTACAATTTCTGTTAATGGATAATCATCTTATCGGTAAAGATAACGCAAAGGTCAAATCTTACAAGTGTTGATCGTTTTTGCAATCAAAATCAGTACACATTGGACTCGTTAGTTTTGAGTTCTATTATTTCTCTGAACTATATGTGTTATACTTCTCAACAAAAACGCAAGCACCCTTGCATTCTTGTCAAATAAGTTTACAGTGTCCTATTACTTTTCTTAGCGTATGTATTCCTTTTTTCTTTATATCTGCTTTACATGAAAAATAAAAAAGCTTCAAGATGATACTTTATGAATAAGTGATGGTGGTGGTAAGCCTGATCGCGTATACGGTGATTCACCCTTTTGACGGGTATACGGTTCAATCTCGTCTTCGTTAACTGCCGTCGGCTTATAATACTGATTACCCATTTTATAATACTGATGTAGTCTGAAATTTGAGGAGACGGATGTGCAAAAATATATTTCCTGGGAGAAAGTTATGCGAACCAGTGAAAAAGATATTCCAATACAATTTAAATTGCAATCAGAAACCGCTATCTAGAGTAAAGCAAATTTTTGAATCCAAAATGAAAATAGAACGCAGACACCAAAAAAATTTGCAACTGGTGACGAAAAAATCCAGAAGTCTCGCGACATCGAAAATTTGTGTACTCTGAGAAACAACTCACAAATCAACAAAGAACAGGAATGGGTTCCACTTAATACATCTCAACCTAAGTGAATACGTTTGCACAGAGAAAAAAAAAACTTTGAAGTTAGAAAACAATGCAACTGTTGACGCTGAATATATGGGAATTTAAATATGCCAACTTCCGATTATTAAATTATGAGAACTTCTTAATCTTCCACCACGATTAGAACCAACACTTAAGATTGAAGAAGAGCTCGTAAATCAGGCAGACGTTAGCTTTTCATTGCGCGTACGTGTTAATTTCGTGTTAATTCGTTGCATTTTTCCCCATCCATCCTTTGACTGTGTCTCGCGTGGTATTCAGGGAGTTTGCAGACCTCCGCTGGCTTCACTGAATTATTGTCACTTACCGTTCTTACTTATAGAGATGATAGTCATATTTTAGGGATATCTCGAACGAAGAAAATCTCAGAGTTTTTAGATATTTCGAGATCCAAAGTGGTGAAAGTTTGGAACAGGATAGATAGATTTAATTTATAGTAATTTCGCTTTTCCGGATGATTTTATTTATTTCCGAAAGATTATCTGTTGCTTCCGCACTAGAATTGCGACACTTAAATTTTAGAATAGTTGTGCGTTTAGAATTTGTTGAGTAACAACCGGTATTTCTGGTCAGATGCCAATAATAGGAATCAAGAAGTCGGTTATCGACCGATACATGGGCAGAGTATATAGTAAGTGTTGAAAATTTTTTGTTCATTATTTAAATTTTGTTTTTTTTTTTTATTGCAGCTTTCCTATTATTATGATTTTGATATAATCGTGATACGCAATTTTGATATGCTAAACTTAAACATATTATAATTATTGAAAGTTATTGTCATTTGAAAAAATTAAGACTTTGAGCAGTTAGAAGAAATTCTTGCAAAGATTTTATCACTCCAAATTTATTTTGTGATACGATAATGCTACTTCACATTTTTCAGCACAAAAGGAGTTCGAGAATTTGTTGTTCGATTATGGCTTAGAACTCGATGAAGTGGTTCGTTTTTAGGGTCTGCTCTTGTCGTTCATTACCTTTCGATTTTGCTGACATGAAATATTGATTTTTTTTGTTTAGCTCGCATGAAAAATTGATTTAATTGATGCGAGGTATTTGTTATCTGACACAGATGACGTAAATTGTCCTTTCTCTTTTCATTTAATGGACGAGAATTGTATGTCAGTTTTAGCATGGATGAGGTGCATTGTTTGTTCGCTGTCGTGATATTCAGATTTTGGCTTACGGTTTATGTTTAAACAAATTTTATGAAGACTGAGGAGCTCTCCTTTACCTAAGTACCTTTGGTCTTGCGATCACATTTCATCTTATTTTGGATTTAAACACTTTAGTCTATCTGTCTATCTGTTGTAAGACTGTCGTTGTGAATCATTTTTGAAATGTGAAGTATCAATGTTTGGCATTGCATCGCATCTCCAGTGAAAAAAACTTTAGTATGTAATTGAACAGTTTGATTTTACAGATAAGCGAAAAAGCTATAGCGCAAAAAGAACAAGGTTTAACAATGGGTGAGAAGGATGTGAATGAAGTATGTGAAGTATGTGACGAGGAAATATATAAAATAGAGTTACCAGCAAATCGTTATGATTTGCTCTGTATTGAAGGTCTTTCGCGTGCCTTGCGGATATTCAGAAACGAGTGAGTTAAAATATTGCTGTGAATTTTCTAGAATTATTGTGTTTAGACAGATTTTGAAATTACGTAAGCATAGGGAAATAAAGAATATGTACTGTGAAACCAAGTTGTTCATATCAGTCGTCTTCCACCTTAAGACTGAAATTTTTCTTCAGGATGAAGCCACCAATTTATCAACGGTATAGATCGCCTCATTGTCGACATCAGATAGTAATTAAACCTGAAGTTCTATCGATACGGCCATTTATCGTAGGAGCTGTTTTAGTCGGTGTCAAATTAGATTCTGATTCTTACGCTTCACTAATTGATTTGCAAGATAAACTGCACCAGAATATATGTCGAAAGAGAACTTTAGTAGCTATTGGTACGCACGACTTGGATACAGTGGAAGGTTTCGTTTTAGTTTGTCTTGAAGAGCTGTAACATTTTTAAATCTTCTGTGAACATGGCTGTTCTGCAAGATATTCTATTTCAGGTCCTTTTTATTACGGAGCAGAGAAACCTGCTAACTTGCGGTTCAGACCATTGAATCGAACAAAGGAGTATACGGCAGAGGAAATGATGGTTTTGTATTCTGTAATGATCTTATCTTCTTATGACAGGATTAAAATTCTGAAGATTTTTGAAAAAAGAATTTTTTTCCAGCAAACATTTTGACTCATATAATCTGAAGCCACGTATATCGTAATAGCGTCGATTGAACATATTTGTGAAAATTTGAAAAAATAACCTTTCAAAAGAAATTCATGAATTAAGTATTATTAATTTTTTGTAGGGGGATAATTATTTGAAATCATATCTTCCAATTATTATCGATAAGGAGCGATATCCGGTAGTTAGAGATAAAAATGGAATTGTGTTATCTATGCCACCCATTATCAACGGTTATTATATTCTTCCAGTTAAATTGTCTAATTTTAGATTAGCAAACCTTTTATATTATGAACTTAAATCGGTACCATGTGTAATTGTAGAAGAATATTCGGAAATTCAGCTTTTTTTGTGCATTGCTGAAAATATGTTTGAATTCTTTTAAGGATTTTTCAATTTTTCTTTTTGCAATTCAGGGGAACATTCGAAAATCCAGCTTAGTACCCGCAATATATTGATCGAAGTAACAGCAACGCAACTGGAAAAAGCTAAAATAGTACTTAATACAATCGTATCAATGTTCATCCAATACACATCAAATACAACTAAAGATGACAGTACTTCGTTCCTGTAAGTCTTCATCAACATTGTTGATTTTGAAGTTTAAATTTTCGTCATGAAGAACTTTATTTTCTAATAGACCACTTTGATGATACAAAATGCTCTGCAAAAATGTAAACTGTTTGTGCTGGAATTTTCGAAACTCTTTTCAGTGTTGAACCAGTGGAAGTTATTGCGGTCGATGGTACCAAATGCGAATACCCGGTTTGTTGTGCTTGACAAATGAATAGGGTCTTTTAGATTGATATCTATAGTTTTATTCCATTTTTTTAAACGTTACCGTTGATGGAGGTTTTTTCATCTGAAGGACTGCAATTGCTTTCTCTTTACGAAAGCAAGTTTTTTTGCTGTAGCGGTACATTTTATGTTTGGTGTTTTGAAGAAGAGTCAGTCAATAATTTCGAACCGTTATAATGTCATGGAGTATTTCATTTGGAGATTTAAAGTTCGGAATTATTTCATTGATTATTTCACAATATTTCTTTTGGGAATCAAAACACTGAAGATATCTGATTCCATTTTTTGTCTCATATTGCAATATTTCTTGTGTCATCGCATGGGTGCAATAAGATATATTTGTGAATCACTGTGAGAATGGTTTGCACGGGGTAATATTAAGTGTTGTTGTTCTAATGCAAGAAGGCTTCGTGAGCGGTGCGCTGCTCTCTGAAAACACGTTGTGTTCATGACACTCTATAAGCAGAGAAGGCGGTTGCAGAATTGTCAAATTCATCCATCGTTTTATTTATTTATCATTAATCTGATACTGGTAAATTATCCGTTATGATATGTTTGTCTTGTACAGTTAGTATTATTTACACCGACTAGTAATGAATTCTTACTCTGGGATTGATAAACCGTACCAATTCGGAGTCTCCCGCATCCATGATTCGACCATTAAGGGAGAACTAGAAACTAAAAATAACTAGAAATTTGTGAATATTCAATCTTATATAATTTTAGTTAAAGTAATTTTTGGCAAGTATATTTAGTATATATATAATAATATGCTTGAATTTGTAATATGCTAAAAAATATATATATGCAAGTCTCAAATGTTCAGGGTATTATAAAGTCGCCAAATTCTTTTGTTTCAGGATCTCAGTGACAGATCGATGGTAGTAAGCGTTGATGGCATCAATGGAAGAATTGGACTGAATTTGAAAGCTGAGGAAATGTGTTCTCTTCTGAATAGAATGTCACTTAGAACGGAAGTATGTTCGAAGGATAAAAATCAAAATCTTCTAGAAGTAAGTTAAGTGCCTACTATCAACTTCAGTTTAAAGTACGTTCTGTGTACTTCTATTTCGTCGAATCAAAATTGTAGAATTTTGCTTCGATGTGCTTCAGGTTCGAGTACCTGTAACGAGAGCTGATGTATTGCATGAATGTGATGTGGCAGAAGATGTCGCTATTGCATATGGTTTTAACCGGATTGAACAGCAGTTCCCAAAAGCTTATACTATTGGAGAGCCATTTCCACTGAATAAGTTAACAGATTTGCTACGGTATGATGTCGCTGCTGCCGGTTGGACGGAAACATTAAACTTTGCTTTGGTTAGTTGAAATTGATGTTGCAATAACTTCTTAGGATCTAGTTTTTTCTTGGCTGAAACTTTCACATGTGATAAGTCATTACATTGCGTGATTTCAGTGTAGCCGTGATGATACATCAGTGAAGTTAAGAAAACCGGATAATCTCGAGCATACCGTTAAAATATCGAATCCCAAAACGTCTGAATTTCAGGTTATGACACACACAAAAAATTTTAACAAAATTTTTTAAGGTCTTCATTTGGTTTTAATTTACAATTCAAAAGTTTTAGATTTATGAATTTTTCATTCCAATTATGGCAATGATATAGATGACATTCTATAACTGATGTGAATTATGTAATGAATGCGGAAATTTTTCTAGGTAGCCAGGACGTCGTTACTTCCTGGTTTATTAAAAACACTTGCTTCTAATAAGGATATGCCATTACCTCTTCGATTGTTTGAGATTCAAGATGTGATTTTGAAAGATTCATCTGCAGGTTAACTTCAAAATATAGTCGCAATATTTTGTTTCTTTAAACTGTGCGTAAGCAATTTCAATTTTCAAGATTAAGAATTTCTATTTCTGAATTTACAATCATTTTCCTTACAGACGTAGGAGCAAGAAATGAGCGTCGCTTATGTGCTTTATATTGCAGTAAATCATCAGGTTTTGAGATTATACACGGCTTACTAAATCGAGTTATGCAGCTTCTTGGAGTAAAATGGACCAGGGATGGAACAGGATATTATATTGTGGCTTGTGACGGTAGAAACTGATATTAGCGATTATAACTTTTTTATTTTGTTCCGAAATTTACTGGAAATTATTTCAAGAGATTTTACAGAAAGGATAGCGAATGAGAGCCACTCGGTTATGAATGTATCTCATGGTATTAAGAAAATTTGCTGGGAAAATAAATGAGGAGGAAAAAAATAAACGTTATTTAGGAATAATATTTTCAGATCCCACTTATTTGGATGGACGATGTGCAGAAATCATTGGACCGGCTGGGATTTCCCTGGGTCGAGTTGGTGTCCTACATCCAGATGTGATAACTGCTTATGGACTTGTATTACCTATTTCCATTATGGATATCACTATTGAACCATTTCTGTGATAAGATTCAATGGAATCTGATGATTGTTGGTTATTTGCTGTTATCCGTTTTATTATAAAATGATTATTGTTATTGTTTAATAAAAGTAATAAAGAACAACCGCATCAGTCATCTTTTCGGTAATGAAACCGCTTTTTATCAGTATATAACATACTATTATAAACAAAATAGGTTTTAATACCTGAAAGTCTTAGGATACTGCTCGCTGATTACTTACGTACTTAGCAAAAAATCATTATCTTGTTGAATAATATGGGAATAGTGTGCATGACGTTTTCGTGTGATCTGATTAAGAAACAGGTTGATTTAATTTTTGAATTGTGTCTTCTAAATTGTAAGAATTCATTTTGGGAAAATATGCGAGATCTAAGTGGTGAAAGAGTTATTCCCTTTTTGCATTTCACTTTAGCAAGTAAGCGTAGAGTTAAAAATATGTCAGTTTTGGGCTAGAATAATTTTATGTTTCTGGGAGAGTTGAAGTCATCTTAGCCATTTGTTTGGATAAATTAACTGTGATACATAATACGTTTCTGTTTTTTGATTTATAGAAGTAAATGTTCGGAAGTTCTCGTGAGTAATGTACTCGGATTATTTGTTGATCATATTTATCGCAACATGTACTGCTATAATCGGTGAAGCATTAACTTATATACTGGTATATCGTAGTGAACAGTACAAACGTTTAAAAAATGAAATGGAACGGAAAACTAAGAAACTCGAACGAAAGGTTTGTTTCGGTGGGTGCGATTTTTTAGCCGAGAACAAAGTTATTCAATCCTTTATTGGGATGAGTTAACAGTTTAATTTAAGTTTCTAACATAACATCATAGAAATAAAGAATATCATCTGTTTCTGAAATGTGATATTAGTAATACTGTTAACTGCTTTTGATGCAAAACATTGCCCCATAATTTGTATTATTACATGACAAAATGTCACATGATTTTTAGGACGTGGATGAGAATTCTTAAATTGATAGTGAGCAAAATGCATGAAAAGACTGAGTTATTTTATTTTAACTCCAAAAAGGTTTGGAGCTTTAGACAGTTTAAGCGGTGAGATAATTAATTACTTTATTAGACAATGTTGCCTTCATATTACAACAAACCCAATATTTTATGATGCACGAGCAGTAGATTTCGATCTCAACGTTGAATATTTTTGGCATTATTACATATTTATTAATAGTTTAAAAACTATAGGCGCACCCTGTTATTGATTTCTCAATCATTTTGAAAACTCTTCTAGAAAGAGACAACCGCTGAAGTAGACCGTACAGCAAGGCGAAAAATTGATAGAGAAGAGGAGAGGTTAAAAGCGACAAATCGAGATATGAGCATATTCAAGATGAAAAGTATGCTTGCAATTGGTTTCGCTTTTACTGCCTTACTATCCACATTTTCCTCGATATTCGAAGGACGGGTGGTCGCCAAATTGCCCTTCACTCCGATATCATGGATTCAGGGGTTTTCACATAGGTATGATTTTTGTTTCATGCTGCATGCAGTGAGTTTTATACATGACCCGTAACAGTAAATATTAATAAATATATTACTGAATCCAAGAAAAAGAAAAACAATGATTTTTAATGGGTAACGTATCTATGAAATACATATTAAAGAGAAGAAACTAGTTCAAGATAAGGTAGGGAAATAGTATTCCTGCAACAAATATCTCGAACTTGCACTGATGTCACACTGTGGAACTATTGATTATATATGCTTTTTTACTGAGAGATTGAAATATATTAATTTAGTAGAAACTGTAATGCACAACCGTTATTGTTGCTATATATTTTATGAGCAGTAAAGGATTTTTTTATGCTTAGACTCTATAATTCAGGAATCTCATTGGTGATGATTATACGGATTGTTCATTCATCTTCCTGTATATACTTTGTACCATGACACTAAGACAAAATTTACAAAAAATGCTTGGATTTGCACCATCTCGAGCTATGAACCGACAATCACAACCCAATTTCTTTGGTGCTGTATCGTCAACGAATAATTTTAGCTACCTTCGTTAAAATAAATGGCAGCAGCTGTTCGATCCGCCAATCTTGACAGATAATTTTGCCAATTTTGATTTTTTATGTTTGTTAATATTGCTGAAGTAAAATGTTAGTTTTCTGGAATTCCCATGTTTTCAGCAAAAAACTTAGAACAAGGGAAAATATGCCGGAAGTATGAGCATTGTTTCTTAAACTGACTTATCATTTTAGTTGCTATGATAGATTGTTTTGATTTTGAGATAGTTGCAAGCAGATATACGATGTAAGACCGAACTTTTAAGAGTGTGGATCACGGCACTATATTTGTTAAATCGCTTTTTATGATTCATGTACTAACTTAAGCAATGATATATGACACTTACGTTTGGAGTTTTTTAAAGAATAAAAATAATGCGCTAGCTATATTTCGAGACCATTTCATTTGGCAAAAAGCTGAAAACAAATGAATGACATAAATAATAAACATGTCCATTTTAAAAATTACAAATTTTTTTTTATCCAGACTTTTTCAACATAACAACAACGTATAACTATTAGGATAATATTAAATAATGCAGCAGTAAAGATCAACAATATCGGAACGGTTGTATACGTTGTGTAGCCTGCGATATTCGTTTTATTGCATTGACAGAATTAGGAAAATACCCCAAATTAGAAAAGTTAGGAGTAAAATCATTTATATAAAGCAATAAAATTGATCGCTGTATCTTACAAGCATAAGTATATTGTATCAGTTCAATCGGTTCAATAAAGCTCGCCAAAGCAGTAGAAGTCACCGCGGTGACAGTAATTATATATTATGTGGCAATCAATGAATAAAATATTTATTTACTGTGAGTATAATAATATATTGGAAATGTTACAATACAAAGCCTTTCCACGCTATTCATTAATAAATTCCATCCATTCAGAAAAAATGTTAGAATGAAGGCTGGCAACTGAATTTTACTTTTTCAATTCAAAGCATTATTTGAAATTATTAAGCTAAATTTCTATTATCAAAAAATCTGTGAAAATGAAAAAAAATTTAATTATAACACATCCTTTTTGCCGGAAATCCATGCAAAATTTTTTGATTTAAGTTAAATTGCTTTATATATATTTATCATAAGTACAATTTTGTGTTTATGTAAACGGCAAGAAATGATGTACAAACGGAGCGCTTTAACCGGAGCAGTGCATTTTTATAATGAGATATTTGGAACATATATCTAATGTAGTTCAAATATTCAACAAATTTGAAATAACTTCAATTAATCAATAATTCTGAAATATCTCAATATAATTGAAGATGGTTCAAATTAAGGTTATGTAATTCAAGAATAGTTTCAAATATTCCTATTCACATAATTTTATATAAGGACATTTCTCAAAAAAAAGCAGGTGCAAGCATTTTGTTGTCAATGATTGAAAAATAGAAGCATTACGAATCCAATTCCATCCAGACTTCTTTTTGAAATCCTCGTGAGCTTCAATAAAATCACTTGATGTAAATCGAAATTATTCCTTGCTTGCTCCAAGATGAAGAATTTTGCGTACAGTGAGTGGCCCTAGCCAATGTCCTTTCAAGCCTAATTTCCAGTAGATCAATGGGAATATGTATCTTGTAAGTAAAAATGAAATAAAGCGTGGTTTTGCTTGATTTACGGGCAATGTTTCGTGAGGTCCCTCAGAGGTGAATTCCGCAAGTACCACATGCCGAAAACTGACAATTATTGGACATGATGAATAGCAATTATACTGAAAATGATTTAAAAATGGAAAAAATATCAAAATTTAAATATTAAATACTGAATGGCATTATGTGTACATCCTTTTCAACTCATCTTACTAGCCTTCTGAATGATTAGCCTAACATTTGCTGGTTTTTTCGTCATGGGCTACCTACCATTCGTGCAGTATTATAGATTACTGTTATCAAATTGAAGCGAATCGAAACGCGAATACAACAATTCTAAAATTATAAATAATATTGGAAATAAAAAAATTACCGTTTCCAATAATGGCTTCTTTTCGAAAAATCTCGGAATATTTTTACTCAAAGTTCTCATTTGGCTAACTGAAAGTTATTCATTTAAAATTCTAACACTTTTTACTGAACAAAACAAAATATAATCAAATTTCGGAATTATATCAATAAACTTCTCAGTGAAGATAATAGCCGAAACTAACACAAAGCAGCAGCAGTTTTCTTATTTGGTGATCCGAGACAATCACCAATGCCAAAAATATTCGCAAACTTCGTATGTTGTAGTAATTTCGGATTTATATCCAAGAAACTGTTAGCATTGGTTATTTCTGGCGAATTTCGCAAAACTTGTGGTGCTGAACAAGGTGGTGCTACATGCAAGAAATCGAACTGCAAAAGTACAGAAGTTTCAGCGAAATAATCTAATTATTTTAAGCACAAGAAAGATTCTATCGTTGTAATTTAGTATAGTTTTTTCATTGAAAAGATGAATTTGATAAAACCAAAGCGGTGAAGCCAAAACGTAGAAGATGTAATTATTTTTTGGATTCCAGAAAATCTGTTTACCATATTTATATCTAGGTTAATAATACTAACTGCAAGTTTATAAACGATATTCGAATTCACAGGATGGATGAAGTACTGATATCGAGGTTTCTTAATTTTATTTTCATTAAAATTTGGAAAAAAATATACCTTTTGAATTTCTAATTCCCCTGTTGGTTTGTTATCCATACCCATAAGCTCAAATATAGCTTCGCGTTTTGAGATATTAACTGCTTTCAAATTTCTGAATAATTTCAGTTCAATCGATTTCTTTTTAACAATTTCATTTAATGCTTCTGCATACTTTGGCACGTCGAATATATCAGATGAAAACGTATTGTACGTTATATGTATTTTTTCACGAATATCTCTCTGAAAAGATTGCTACTAAAAAAAAAATTCGAAATATGACAAAATCAATTCAACGTATTAATTGTGATAAGCTTTACCAACGTTCCTAATCAATGCCTAACATATCACTGTTATCGTTTTGGGAATTGCTGTCACAACTAAACTTCACAAGAGTTATTATTGATTATTTCAGATACCATTCAGCTGCGTCAACTTTATATCAATCAAAGAGAAATTACAAGAAATTACAATATTTTTAAAAAATAGTAAAAATTTGATAATTGCATAAATTTTTTACACAAAATATGTTTCGTTTAACAAATTAATGCCTTAGATGTCAGCAATAATATTTGAAAAGTGATTTGATGCTATCTTGAAAAAAATATTACAATTTCAGAGATTAATGACACTCATTTCAAGATGCTTTTGAAATCTCCTGTAAAAAACAATGTCGGGTATACCTTCCGGAATATCTCATCCGCCAAGTAACATATCTTTTGTGCGGCACCGGAACATTTAATTGGCGCATTTGGTAGAGTAAATATAGCTGTTCCTTTGCTAAATGCATATAAACATTCATGCGTTTTTTGTGCCAAATCAGCACGATAAATGCTGCATATATTTGGATCCAACAAAGCTTGCGGTAAATTTTCAACCTAAAATTAGTGGGATCAAATGATATTATACTGATTAGCGATTATCAAAGATTACTAGTCATCCAAGATGCATGTAAGCCAAGGTATATAACAATAACAGTTCTCTTCACAACGAACAAAGGATCTTTTTTGTCACATCTAAACTGAAATCAACAGAAAGTAACACAACACTGACATATCAAAAATGTATATGGCTCTGTTAAAAAAGAAAAAAGAATTATTTTATTCTGTTGCGAATTCGTGACTTTTCCGAGCCTAAAATTTCCTTTCTTTCTCTCCTTCAACAAAACAATAATATTGAAAAAATATAATACCATGTCAAATCGAACTTCAAGCCCTGCGGCAACTATTAATAATTCGTAGTTAATCTTTGTTCCATCACTAAAAAAATTTTTGCACCTTTTAAAATAAAAAATTTGTTCAAAAAATTTGTATAAAATCAGTACTTGTTGAAATCTGCATTAGTTATAATTGAAAAATATTTTTTAAAACTTCCTCCGAAATTAATAAAAGTAAACATTGCAAACGCAACATGCAGCATTATTTTGTTATTCTTCTCTTGTTCGTTTTCTTTCTTTCTCCTGCCCTCTTCTTCTTCATTCTATAGCTAAAAAAAGAGTAGCTCAAAAAGCTGACCCTTATTCTCACTTACTTCAGTATCACAGAATTTTCTGTAGGATTGATTTTCCTGGCTGCTTGTTTAATCCAAACATTATCAGGATGCAAAACTTTCTTCATTGGCTTAATACATTGCTGCAATTTGCACAGGCCTCCACCAACAAATGTATATCCTGGCTGGAAGTGGTGCTCCTGTAAAAAATATTCGATTTTTTGTTTGATCACATTTTTGCTGGATAAGTTTTCTGAGGTTTCGAATAAAGTATAAAATTTTAAAACTTTAGAGACGATATCTATTCAGTCTTTTCATGGAAATTGATAACAGCTTCCAAAGAAGATTAGCTGCTTTAGGTGCATTAAATCGTTTATGCAATGAAGTTTGAATTACTTACTCATCGTGCTTTAATACGTAGCAGTACGTTACCGATTTTATTCAGAGCACCTGGGATTATATGCACCACGTCTCAATTAAATAATTATATGATTAAACAATAAATTATAAGCTTGTGACAAACTTAATCCACAGATATCTTGAAATATTATCAATTCAATAAATGTCAAACATCAGCTGGATCAACGACGACTACTTGTCCTTTGGGTACCAATTTATGACACCAATTAGATAATGAGCAACCACCTGTACCACCACCAATTATGACCACCTTATAATTTGAGACAGCTGTAAATGACAAAACTTTTCATACAAAAAATTATTTGCGGTATATTGAGCAGATAAGATCATGTAGTTAGAATGGATAGAGATGAGATTAAATTAAAAATTGAGTAAAACTGAACTAATTAATTATAACTAGAGAAGTGTGATTTATTAGTAAGCACTTTAAGCCTCCTTCAAAAAGATCTTGTCGGTTCAACATTCAATTGTTCTTTCGCAGAAAGATATATTGTAAATCCAGTGACCGGAGAATCCGGATAATTTTAGAACAATCGCACTGTATTTTTAATGCATCATAAGAATTATTGATTAAATAATTCAACTTTAAGGCCAAATTTAAAAATTTTTGCACCTAGCCGAAAACCCTATGCAACATATCTCAAGTCTTTCTGAAGCCTTCGACATTTGCTAAAAATAAATAAGAAAAAGAAATTTTTGAAAAAAATTTACCTAAATTAGCAATAGTTAACCTCATCGAGATAACTCAGCAAATAATTCAGATGCGGAAAGAGTTCAACGAGTACTTGATCTTGAATAAGGAGAAATATTCCACTTTTCCGTTTCCGCTTAAATTTCTGTGTATAGCTAGTGGTGACTCACTTCGATGAGAAAATCTGAAAATAAAAAGATTTGGCAAAAATTTAAGAATTTTCAGTTTTGAAAGAAAAAATTGACGATAAGTAAAATCAATGAAAAAAATCAATCAATATGTTGATCAATCAATACCAATGCTTGTATTATAATATGCAATCAAATGTTATTTTTTATTTTTTCCAACTGATTGCCAAAATTAATTCATTCAAATTAAATATGTAATAATTAAATAAACAACTCATAACGCACTAATATATATTAACCATTCTTATTATTATCTGTTAGCATAAAATTATAAGCTTAATTACTATATAAAGAAATTCTTTTACTTTTAAAGTGCAACAAAGACGCATTCCTTGTGAAAAAAATAAATCTTTTTGATAAGAGATAAATGGTATCAATTTTATTGCAAGAAATTATCGCTGTTAATATAATTATTTATTTGAAACTTTTAGATTTGTACGAGAAATAATTATAAAAAATTGTTGTCAATTTTTTCTTTCCAAAAAGTTTAGTTATTTGAAGAATAAATAAAATATAATTAACAATGATAAATTTGTGATGAAATAATTTTAAAATGAAACAGAATTGTTTACAATGCGATGATATTAAATGGCAGTATTTTACAAGACAACAAGCGAAAAACCAAAACTGATGAAAGTTTCATTATATTAGAAAGTTGGCAAAAATAAAAAAGCCATTAAAAAGCGACTATAATTATCATCGCTAACGAATTATTTATAGAGCTGGCAGGAAAAGAAATTTTTCTGCTTTCAAATGCAACGAAGATACATTCTCATAAAAGATAATTGATGTAAATTGTTAATTAAATATAAATAAATCTCAAATATCTGATATATTTAATTAATAGTTTAACGTACTAATGCAGGAACAGAAATTTGCAAAAGTGTTGCCTACGTTAATTGAGTAAGATGTAACTAAGAGTGAAAAATATAATAACACACATATCTTCTGTAACGTAAAAAAGTTTGATCTATGAGCTATCAAATTTTTGGCAATAAAAATGAATCACTGAGTTTTCCCATAATAAAATCGTTAATTTCATGTAGTAAACAAACATCACAAACAGAAATAAAATAAATAAACACTAATTTTAGCGGTAGAAAATTACAGGTAAATACATGGATGTATACGACACATACGAATAGTAAAGAAATCCAAATTTTCCGTTTAATAATAATTATGGCTCAAATACGAAATTTCCACACATCCACTATTTCATGGAGTAAGTCATCAGTGAATATTTGCTTTAAATTCCTGGAATTAACATTTTGCATTCGGACTTTATCTTTTTTCACGGTTTGTGTTACATTTGTGTTGTTTCTTTTCCTTGTGTTAATTAAAATGTCTTTTTACAATCTTTGATTCCTTTTTGCTTCCCGACGATGAGAGTGTTAGAAATTTGATATTATTTTTCTTTTTGATTTGATGCAGTTTTAGAGATATTTCAAAACAAGACGTTAGGCGGTTATGTCAAGCCGTTTCGGTTTCCATACCAACCATTTCGGAATATCGGAAGAAGAACTGTGAGTTTCCAGATGATGATTTTTTTAATGTTAATGCTCTAGTGGTATAAAAATGTTATGCTCCTATATTTGAGGTAGATTAAAATGAATCAGAATGATGATTCTTTCTGATATAGGATAATGTTAAATTGATACAGGATAGGTGTACTTCTACATTAAGCTTGAATTGTAATTTTGAAGCAAATCCAATATTCTAAACTCTGTAATGGTTTGAAAATTGAAATCTATAAGGCAGGGAACTTTTTATATATCCCGCAGGTTAACTTCATGAGCCCATTGTGTCCAGCATAGGTTTTATTTACCGTTTAATAGTGGATGTTATAATTTGAGAAATTTTAACGTATTTCTTTAATTCTTCTTGTATCTATGGTAGTGCACTGACGAGAAAATCTATGCGCACATTGATTGGTTAGAAACTTAGCAAAAAATCGTTGATCAATAAATTCACCCCTTTATTGATTTTTTGCGACCAATACGTATTATAACCCTCAGCATTGGATGAAAAGCTACTAAAAAAAATAGAACCCTTTCTCACAATTTCTTATAAACTTATTATTGTAACTTTACCCTTTTTTAGTGAATATGATGAAAACGATCCATCATGGCTTATCACGTCACCAGGTGCAAATGTCCTCCATGGAAGATATGAGTCGGCAAAGCCATTTGTTGAGAAAATACAACGTCAACAACGAACATTTTTGGAAGCAAAAGTGGAAGAACAGAGAGAACTCCGTCAAGCGATACGTGAAAAAGTCTTGCATGACTTTGACAAAAAGTTAAAACAACATATGGCGAAGTTTCAGCCGAAGGTTGGTTTCCGGGTATCGCCCTATTTCTAAAAGTTAGCAATGGAAAATATTTTTCACTGCGGAAATACAACTCTTTTTGCAATTTCTTGGTAGGAAAATAAGTTGTTTAGCTCCTTCGAATCGAAACTGCGAAAGGAATGGTAATTTCGATCATCTTCCTGCTAGTTATGTGACGTCTGTTAAACTCTTGCTGACATAATTTTGAAGATAAATAAGAATGAAATATAGATTCTTAACAAGCTAAGTTTCATAAAATCAGTAAGATTAAAATTTATTTTAAAACCGTCATGGTATGTTCATTTCAGCCTCGAGAACGGTTAGTATTAGAATTATTTCTTGCACAACAGAAGAAGGAGCTAGAAGAATCGTTCATGAAAAGACTAGGGTAAGTCTTCAGAAACTTTTTTTAGTTGTTAATCTCTCCAATTAGACAGAAAAATGCGACCAGTGAAAAATTAAATGATTTGTTAAACAAGGCAGGATTCTCTAGTTCATTTCAAAGTAGATAAATAATAATTTCAAAATACGAGGTAATTTAAATTTGATTAAATGTATATAATAATATGGACTGCGTCGCACTTCAAGAAAATTTCAACATTTCTTAATTATCGTTTTACTTATTTTAGAAAAATTTATGTTCCCGAATCGAAATCTGTTTCTGGTCCGCTAACAAATGTCAATAGTTCAATACCACATTCCATGTCTAAACCTACACCATTAGCAAAATCGATTTTCACTGCACCAAAATCCCAACTACCAACAGAAGCTTTTACCTCGGTCCCTTTCTTAAGATCAATAGCTACCAACGATAGAGCGACATCGAATATGTTTTCAGTGTCGTCTTTAATAACCGCTACCACTCTGATACCAACTACCAGTTCAGTTCCTTCCATTGTTGATCAAGTAACTCCAAAGATCACTGCATCGTTTCCTGTTGCTTCGGCATCACCTTCGACATCATACTCAACACCCAAAATTCAGCAGCAGTCTGATATTTCTACATTTGCTTTTTGTCCACAGAATACCAGCACACCTACCTCCTCTCTAGAAACATTAAAAGGTGGCCATGCAGCACTTATGAGAACGGATTCTGTTCCCTCATTCAGACCGTCAGCTTCAGGGAGTACTTCATCGCCTTTACAACAGATTGTTGAAGAGGAACAGTGTAAGTTTTCTTTATTATTATCATAAAATAATGTTCACGTTTTTTATATTATGAATTTATTTGAACTTTTCCATAAAGCTATTTCATGGAAACGCTGAAATCTTGAAATGACTGGTTTTATTCTGTTTAGCTCTGTCAAACGAAACAACTATCACTGCTGTGGCTAAAGAAAATGAATCGTTAGCTCAATCTTCGTCAGAATCTTTAACTGTAAACAGTAAAATGTCGAATGATCCAGACATTAAAAATTCCAATCAGTGCCATCAGATTTATGGATGTGAAATAGCTTTCGCAAGAACTTTTATGGCTAATATATCTGATTCTATTAAAGTAATTTTTTGCTATATAAGTTTTTTCCGAAATTTTCGAAACTTTGCAAGGTATTACTTGTTGTATCTCTCGTTATTCACTGACTTTAATATTAGAGTGAGTGAATTTATTTATTATGTATACTATATTGATTCAACATGGTTTCTTTATGTAGGTGGGAAAATTAACTCGCAAGAACTTCCAAAAGTTGAGCAGATTGAGTTTGTAAGTTAAGTACTGCAGTGGTGTGAAATTTGGTTGAATTTGGGCTGGATTGAGTATTTCGGCGTGGTATTTTGAAATATGAAACGGCAGTTACCACTGGTCATTCTTCCTGCCATTTCATAGAGGATACTATAATTTAAATGCTGATTCAGTTTTTTCTATGTTGTATAGGGATACCTAGAGTATGCTTCAAGATATTGTTAAGAATTAATGTGCATTCGCAAAAATCATGGGCAAATATATAACATTTTAATATATGAATTTTTGTAGAATGAACTTAAATGTACGATAAAGGAGAAGATTTCGGTATCAACAAAGAAATTTGCAAAACGAAGTGATATTGCTCAAATTGTTCGTTTCTTTAGCAATTTACTCAATGGTTTGACAGTTTATGGTTTTAATGACAAAATGTTCAACTTAAAAGATGACGAATCGGCTCGTAATTGGGCCATGGTTCATATCATCAACACATATATGGTAATTTATTGACTTTCTCTTTATTTTTCATGAACTTTTCACCTATGTCAGGTGATTCCAAATTATTTATTGCGAATTTTTGTCATTTAATTTGAATATCTGTGCATTTTTCCCGAAATTACATTTTGAATTTTAAATAGATCTATGATCTTTTTAGTCAGACGACATAAGATTGGTTTTGTTTATAAAAGGAACTTGGTTGTGACTTTTAGGTTTTTGAAATGCAAAATATTTTAGATTTATGAAAGATATTATAAAAATTGATTTATATGATATTCTGATGATTGTTACGTGATCTATTATATCACACTTTTGTTATCTTTATACGCTTCTGATTCTTTTATATTTATCTTATAATTCTGTATTTCCAGGATCTTGTTCCACAAGATGTAAGTCTCTTAAAAGTGGTGGCTGCTGTTCTTTCGTCGCTGGCTTTGTCTTCAGTAACTTTTTCGAAACTTCTCTATGGAAAGTTGTTTATCGCCTCACCTCTTTTGGCAGTCAATCATAATGAATGGTACACTTGTTATTTTTCCGTATTTTTTTACCTCATGGATAAGTTTGTTATTTAGAATTACTTAAGAAATCAAAGTATTTGTGTAGATAGGATAGGCCAAATGTATCCTAATGAGATTTGTTGGCAAGAAATAAATTGCATGTCATCATGAAATTGCATGTTATATGGGTCATCCTCATGACAATTTTTTAAATGAATTTAAACGGTTGGTATTATTGCTTTATTTCTTCTTAATTGTCCTTCCCACTAAACTGTTTTAATATTCCTTTTTTTTAGCTTAAAATGTATTCTGGATTTAAAAGAGCGTTCAGAGAGATTTGCTGAAACTATGGTAGCATGGCACAGTCGTGAAGTCGCTATCATAAATTTATTCATTACTTTGGCGATGTCGAGTGAAAATGTCGGCCTTCAAACAACACCAAGAAATCATGGTTTAGGTTTGATGTGGAAAATGATCGCTGTAACAGCTGCTGAGAATTCGGCCTTCGGTGCTACATTGATAACAGAAATTCTAAGGGTACTGTTTAATTAAGTTTGTTATCAATATGTCTGTAATTGTGGAGGTGGGAGATTGAAATTTTTCTTGAAATATGAAAAGAATAGAGAACGTTTTGATTTAAATGATTTCTGTATTCACTTTTTTATTGAGAACATTACTTCTTATCTTACCCACTACTGTGGTCATAACAAAATGAAGAGAAAAAGATCTCTCTCTCTCTCTCTCTGAAATTTCAAACATTTTGCTGAAATATGAAGAGTTTTTTAATCTCAAAACACATGTTCAATTTGATTAAACTGAATGTTGAATGAATAATTTTTTAAAACTTTTGAAGTACGGTTTTGATTTTTTTCTTCTAGATTTAATAATTTAAATTTTTATAGCAGCATTGGACTTTGATGCATAAAGTCTATGGTAAACAAATGGAGAAGCTGATAATCCTAATTGATAGGTCGGTTCTGCCGCACTGGAGAGCATCACTTAAGAAAATTGCACCAGACGATTCGGAAATGAGTGAAACTATTCGGAGTGTTGCCGAAAATTATTTGACGTCACTCAGATTTACAATTGGTGATTGCTTATTAAATGTGCAGTAATAGTGAGTAGTCCTCAAATGTCAAGGCAATTATGTATTTTTTTTATTCCGTAATTGCTTTCTTTTGTTGTTTTATTACATTTTTTAATGCTGTGCCATTGGTTTTTACTGTGTTTTGTCGGAGTTCATGCGAAGAACTTCGTGGAAAAAATATTTATTACTTTTGTGTTTCGCATCTTACACTTATTGGAAAAGTTGCCCAGTGCTGACACTCCCACGCATTGTTTTCCACTTTACATGTCGAAAGGAAGCGATGAAAAAAATTATAGTTCTAAAAGCAGTGAAATTCTTCCATTATATTATGTTTTTGCCTTACTATTAAATTGAAAATATTTTGATTTCATAGTGACAAAGCTTCTCGATCATCAGTATATACTTCCCTTGTTGTATAACACCTCACTGACGAGTTTTATTCTGCGGAAGGGATGGAGGTTCAAGGTTTTAATCGCCGACGATAACCTTGTCTTGATGAATCTATCGATGGCGGTGGCGATAGTGATAATGTTGTGGGTCATTTCAATTCTTTTTTGCTTCTTTCAAAAAGTCATCATGTGTTTTTCACTACCTATCTTACCTTTACCGGTTTATGCCTGACACTGCTTCCTCGATAAATGAATAAAAATGGAAGGTAGGGGATGAGGAAAAGCAAAGAAATAAATTTATCTGAATAAAGAATATATCGATATCTGTTTGTTAATAATGGTGAGTTACTGATTACTGCTTCTTTGATAAGTTGTTAATTAGCTGTTCAGTAATTTTTTGGATTATTGTAGAAGTCAATCATTCATAACAGTTGTTTAGTTACCGTATATTGACGAGGAATTCATTCATACAGGACTAATTAATGGAAACTACCTTTACTCTACTCCTTGCAAAGAACCAAACCAATTCTCGGAATCTGAATACAGATTAATTTAAATGAAAATGTGAAAAGAACTGGTTTCCGAAAGAGCAATAGTTGATTGGGTAGAAAAAATATATACAACAGAAAAAGAGAAGCAAGAGAGAAAAAGTGCTGAAAAAATTAAAGTGAAAAGAAATTAAGAAAAAAGAAAAACTGTGATAAGGAGATACAGGTAAGAATAATGATAACAGTGATAAGGAGATACAGATAAGTTTCTTTTTCCTTTGACATAATGAAGGAATAAAACAAACCTTTAAAAATTCATAAATAATATTAAAAAGCATATGTTTGCTGAAAAAGTGGTAAAAAGCAAAACAACCAAGAAAAAGGAAAAAACGAAACATAATAATGAATCCAAAATGATTAACAAATACTTAATACTAATTAAATTAATTTATTATTTCCAACAATTATATCAAACTTATCAATTAATTAGTTCGTTGAAATTTGAAATTATATAAAGGGCACATTTACTTTTCCAAAATTGATTTGATTTTTAAAATCTTATAAGAATTTATTGTTTAACGACAGATCCTAATTAATAGCACTGTGACAAATTAGTATGCTAAGATGAGGGGTGAAATAATTAGAGGAATTCAAGAATGAAAGAATTGAAGTAGAAATATGACGATGGTTACCGTATGTGAAATGATGATTTATCGAATAATTCTAAGATGCCATTTCTTAGAGGCAGATGTTTTCCACATGTGAAATGATTTATTAAACAATTCTTAGGTGCCATTCAATAAACTTACTGAACTTTACAATTAATGTCGGTATTTAAAAATTGTCAAAAGATTATAATATTAGCTAATCAAAGGTGCTTATCCATCTGATGTTTTTCATCAATAAATAACCATAAATATGAAACGGAAACTGAAACTGAATCAGAAATAGCTTTTACCGTTTTTGATCATCCTAAACTGTCTTCTCACATTTTAAATCAATTAAATTTTATTTTCCCAATTACTTTGAAAGAGAAAGGGAAAAAAGAACTAGATATCATGGAAGTACATACTAAAAATATCAGTGGCAATTGAAAGCACATAATTCATAAAATGTGAATATTATTACTTTTAGATATTTTACCTCATGATGCTACTTTTCACTTAATCACATCAATAATATCTTTTAGAGATATGATAATGATAAAAGATAAGCAAAATTAATTTCATTTCTAATGCTATAATTACCAAATAAGTGTAGTCATATAAAAAATATATTATTATAATACAATTTATCATGTTTAATTGAATTTAATACATTAAAATGATCAACCATTGGAATTAAGGAAATGTCGAAAAAAGATAACATTTCATTTTTTCATTAAAATAAGTTTGTTTTTTATTCAAATTTATCATACGATAATTTCGATATCAATTAGATATAATATCTATGCCAATACAAAGTATCACAGTTCATTATCTATTTGACTCCAATATGATCTTTCTCTTTTAATTCTATCACTTCAATATCAGCTATTCTATATGATTTAATTTTTAGCTTAATAATAATTTTGTTGAGATATTATCCAGTTATTAGCATTCGATTCTTTAAATTTTATAAAAATTTTGATAGACTTTTGAATTTTTATTTTTTAAATTGATAACAGCAAATTTTTATCACTCAATCACTATTAGCATAGCGTACCCGTTTCGTTGTATCATCCAAACCTATCAACATTTTGATTTCCTGAATGGTATAGATATTCTCATCTGTTGCATTCGGATATCTTTCCCTGAATAGTGTATTTTTTTCGAATATAAGAAATTTTTTCATTAAGAAAATTGAAACGAAAATTTTTCAAAAGATAAAGGGAGCGAAATATAAAGTATCTTAATTATATCAAATTAATTAACAGATATTTAGAATAAACGTTATATTATCATAGTAATCAAAATAATTCATTTATTTACATTTTAAAATTTTCAAAAGAGTAAATAATAGAATTGGAAATGTTGAAAGGTTAAGTAATCTTCTTAAATTTCTTCTTCAAAAAGTTTGAAAACAGAAAATTATTTTTAATTGTTTTAAAGAAAACAATGCTTACCTTAAATTATGTTGAACCGATTTTACATATGCTAATGGTTGTTTGTAACGATTAATTTTATTCATTGATCCTGCCGCTATCTTTTCATCTTCATACATTTTCTTCTCACGTAAAAATCTACAATAACTGATGTATTTCAATATTAGGTATTGATCAATCGTGAAATTGATTATTACAGGGATGAGAAATAATGATAAGAACTTCATAACAATCAAATAAATCAATCAACTAAATGATTAAATAAAAATTTAAAATATAGCATAAAAAAGTAAGTAGCATTATCATAATGATAATTAAAAAAAGCAAAATTGTAATTTTCTAATTAATTTTAAAATTTTAATAATTTACTGACGAAAAGATTAACACGATTAGTTTGTTATGATAAAAGAATACATCCGGAAGGACTGAAATTCGATATATGATATGCTGTAGAAGATAATACTGCTTATCAGTGCATTGACATAAGATAGTACCAATCACTAATAGCTTGATTAGTTAATGGATTTAAATTGTATAGCTACGAAATTTTCAACCTACGTCATTGCAAAAGCTGTGTTAGAATGAAGATATGTTCAGGTGTTCTTGATAATTCTCATAACAATATAAGATATTGATTAAAATGAATGTATCAAATTTCCAATATATCAAATATTGAATGTCAATTTTCAACTACTTCCGAGACAACCTTTATGGTTTTGGGTATGAGAAGAAAAAATGTGATCAATAATTTCAAAACTTATTGCAAAATTTATTCATGCAAAAATTAAAATTAAAAAAAAAGAAACTTACTTTGAACGATGATAGCATAGAATCATAGCAAATATAATTAGTATAGAAATAAGTAAAAAAGTAAAGATTGCCAAGAAGAGAGCTGCTTCACGTAAACGAGCATACGGTAATGTTTCAGATAATTTTGTTATATCAATTGAATGCTAAAAAAGAAATTATAGGAAGAAATGGTTAGAGTTTTATTTATTTTCATATTTACTGAAAAAATTTTCCAAAATAATTTTTTTAGTCTTTTAATTTAAAATATTGAAATTATTTAATGTGAGATATTATTGGTTTATCCTTTTAGAAAATTATCATTTCTAATAGTAAATAAAGTTTTGATACGATAAAATCACGAATCACATAATCATAAAAAGCAAAATTATCGTAACTCGATGTGTAGGAATATTTTGAAATACCGGATGTCATAGAAAAAATGCATTTAAAATATATTCTTGAAAACAGGAATTTGCAAATTTTTTAAAATTCACATAATCAGAAACATTTTCAATGAAATTGCAATTTGCATAAAATGTGGTAATAGTTACTAAAATCAGAAATTTCAAAGCCCACCTTCGAGAATGCACTCAATTTTGGTATTACATCTTTTGGATTCAGGGCATTTTTATCGATAATTGATATGGCTCGATCAGCTAAAAGGAGTGCATCATTGGTTCGATTGATGAATAGAAACTGAGCTCGTACTGCTTGCCGTAGTAGACGGCCATCCGAACTGATATATTTTACATTGAATAACAACACTTCACACTCACACAATTCACCAATGATCCTAAAATATTTTTGAATTATAAAGAATTACAAATTGAATCTTTCAATTTCAATTAAAATAAACTTATTGATTTATTTTAAGAAAAAAATTAAAAGAATTAAACTAACTTAGTTAAATTTTCTAATTCATTAACATTCAAATTTTGGGCACTTTCATCGATATCCATTTGTACGATATGAGATGTATCATATACCCATACCGAAACACATTTATAATTTTATCATATTTTTAAACGATAAATAATCATTTTAAAACAGTATCGAATGACTGATTTAATCCATTTAATTAATAAAATTATTTTGATATATTCTAATTATGTATTTGTAAATAATTATAATATATACTATCCCAATCATTCATTTTTGCTAAAGTAATATTTAACGGAAAATGTGATTATGTAATTTTAAAAATATTCGTTTCCGAGTGCTAATTTTACAAAGCTAATTTAAGCAAAAATTTTCGATTTTGAACGCAAAATAAAAAAAATATTCTCCGTCTTTACGAGGAAAAATCAAATAATAATCATAATTAGAAAACGAAAATGAAGTTGAAAGAAGCCGAAAAGAAATATTTAAAATATACCTTTAACTTAGTGGTAGCAACATGAGAAACGATATCAGAAAGATCGGCACTTGTGATGCGTGATTCAAATACACCACCAGCTGAATGATGCAGTGATTGTGCCAAACGTACAATTCCTGATTTCTCATCTATACTGACAAAACCATTTGCTTGTTTAACTTGATCCGCATAACGATAAATTGTTTCATCGATTCGATAGAACACTGAATTAGAATCTGAAATAAATATCAGAGAATCAGTTATCAGAATATAATTCATCTTTAGTAATTGATCGCACTTCTTGAGTAATCAAAAAATTTTCCACTCCATACAAATGTTGAAAAATAAAGAATAAATTCTTTGCAAAAAAAATAAAACCTTAACGGTAATACTGAAGATCATATATTTAACAGTTTTTTTGTGATATGACACTTTTAAGTGATATGATTTAAATCATAATTTAGTTCTAATTAGATATTTTTCTGAAGAAGATATTTCAGAAGTTATTATCACTATTATTTTTATTCGATAAAAATGAATAAGAAGAAAAAAGAAATGAGAAATGAAGTTAGGATAGATTAACTTATGATTACCTTATGATTTAATGTCAGATATGATATAAAAGCCTCACTTGGTGAAGAAGCATTAATTAAATCTGGATCCATCGCGACAACTTTAACAATTTCCATCCCTGCTATCGCATCTTGTGAAATTGCTTTTTTATACACATCACTTTCAAATATTGGTCCATTATCATTTCTAAAGCAAAAATTAATTTGATTAGTATTTCAAATTTATTCTATAAATATTACTTCAAATTCAAATAAAAACTTACACATCTAGTACCATAATTTGTACAGTGGCAAATACCACATCATCCTCAGTATCAGGCGGTTCTTCCGAATTGGTTAACATTATACGAAGTCTGAAATTGAAATAGGTATTCAAGATAAGTAACATGCAAAATACTGTTGCTTTTATTCATTCTGAAAATTTCAAATGTTTAGAAGAAAAATTATTGCTTGAATTATTTTTAATAATACAATTAATTTTTATTAAATAAATTATGCTTACTCATAGAAATCTTGTTCTTCTCGATCCAATTCATTGGCCAATTTCAAAATACCATCCATACGATCAATTGTAAATTTTTTATTATCACTTATCAAATGAAAGTAAACCTTATCATTTATATCTCGATCAAATGCTCGAATTTTGGTTATTAGAAGGCCTAAAAATATATAGATAAATTAAGTTCAAAGTTGTCACGATTTAAAAATCATTCTTATATTACTTTGAACTATTAATCAATTCATAACTAATGCCAACAATCAATTCACATCAAAAAGCGAAAACTAGCACACGTGATTTACGTGCTTGTAAAGAATTATGACATCATTTTAATTAATTAACAATAGCAATTTGAAATTATAAAATTCTAAGATTATCGAAACTTCTGTAATTTTTACTGCTATCGACGAATTTCTAATAAATAATTAAATCTGTCATGTAAGATTTAATAGATATAGATATAGAGTCATGTAAGATATAATTTCTTATAATGTTTTGATGTCAACATAAGTGATAAATTATTATCATCTAAATCTTTATCACATATATCATGCAAAATATAACACAAAACAACTTACCAACATTTTCATCCTCACGTATACTAAAGAAAGCATTATTATCAATAATTTCTATTGGATTATCATTTTGATCAACAATTCGAACCTCAACTTCTAATTCGGCAAACAGATCACCGCTAAATGCAGCAATAACAAGCTGTAATAAAAACAATGTTAAAATTTGATTGATAAATTTTACTCTAAAAATTTTACAACAGTTTCAAAACATATAGAAGTCTATCAGTGTAGTCGAAAAACCCATAACTTCAAAAATAAACATAAACAAATTGGCATTAATTGGAAATGATAGTAATCAAATAATAGAATGGCCTAAATAGCACGATTTAACATCAAAGAAGACAAAGATCTTATTTTTCCAACTTCAAATGTTACCAAATATTGCCATGATATAATTTAAAGGTATCCCTGGATCCAGCTATATAATCCGGTATATTTTATTAATCCAAGACTTACAGCATGTCGATCATTTTTCTCGCAATCAAACATTTCTTTAGCTTTTAATTCACCGGTTAAAACATCAATTATGAATAATTCTGTTTCAGCCACATATTTCATACCATTCCATATCGCATAAGTTATCTGACAATCTTCACTTGATACTTCACCTTTGAATTTTGCTAATATTGAACCCGGAAATTCGTTCTACAATTGTTCCAATTAATAAACAACAATCGAAAAGAACTTTAATTAAGATCAGTTTCCTTAATGAAAACGGTTGGCAATTATTTAAATCATCTAATTAATCACTCTTTTCAACAAATTTCTAAACTCAATCTTACTAGTTCCTTAAAAATTTCAACCCTTTTGATCTTGATAAAATAAAAATATTGGAATCACATTCTTTCAAATTTGAAATTTCTGGCAATATTATTTTATCATTCGTAATTTTTCATAAACCATTTAGAACTCTCCAAAAATTTTTGTGCAAATGAATTGATTAGATAAAATTTCTTGCACAAAGAAATGTAAGTAATTAATTGATTATAATATCAAACTTACCTCATTAACATAAATAACATTTGAAACATTTTCGGGAAAAGTTGGTTGACATTTTGAAGTTGGCAGAATAGTGAGGAAAACGGCAGCAGATGCACCGGTATGTCGACCATCTCGAGCAATGATAGCAAATTGATATTTTCCTTCTAATCCAAGTAATGGTACCACATTACGAATGCTACCATCTTCATCAACACGCAATAATGATGATAAAGCTGATGATTCACTATTCATCATTAATGAATATTCCACGTTTGAATCATCATCAATTGCCTGATAATATGAAGATTTCAAATTAAAAATTTGAATTTTATTAAAAATCAAGCCTGTATGCTAATTTAGATCAAAATTTTCGTCACATAATAGCTATTCCAATAAATTTTCTAAAATAACTAAAATTTAAATTCACAAATTAATTCAATTTAATCATTATATACCGGAGCATTAATTATAAATGTATTTATTGGACTATTTTCCATTACAGTTGCTGAATATGATCGTTCAGGAAATCGAGGCCTAACATCATTTTCATCCAATACATTAATCGAAATCTGTCAATATTAAAATCATTATATTACATTACGTTCATTATATCATATTCATATTCATATTATTAATTCAGAATCATTACATCATATTCATATTATCATAGATTAATAAAAAATTTTTTGAAATTTGGGATGAAACAGTTAATAAAACAATTTTTATTAGCTAATTTATCAATGTTCCAATCATAAATATTTCAACACAATTTTTCACTTACTAATTTACTTAAATACTCCAAATATTACCTTATAATAATTAATAATCTAATTTACGAAATTATAAATTTCACTTCTCAATTCTAAGTTTATTCATATTTCATAAAGTTCAAAAAAAGAAAACGATATAAATGTAAAAAAAGAAGGCTATTACCGGCAATGATACGTACAGTCCATTGTCGTATGAAGCATTTACGATTAAATGAAAAACGGATTTGTTCTCGTAATCAAGCGGTAAAAGTGTACGAATTGTACCCTATCAATTAAAAAAAAGGTAAATAAATTTTCTTTTAATTTTTTAAGAATATATTATAATATTATTATGTTGATATGTTAAATATATTTACGACATATTTTCAATATTGTAGTAGTAATTTTATTAAATTATCCTTAAAAATTCAACAATATTTTCTCATTAATAATTAATAAATAATTTGCTTACTGAAAATTTCTATTTAAAAAGAAATACCTTTTTGTCGATTTCAAAATAAGTTTTTCCATTTCCAACAATCATATACTTAATTTTTGTTGTAATATTTGTTGATTCAATTATGGTACCAACAATTGTTCCTAAAAATCTTTACAATTTGGTATGAAAAAAAACATATGTTCATTTTTTAACATTTTACTCAACTTAATCTATACGAAATAATAAATGAAAATATCATAAAGAAATTAAGATTAATTTAAAAACAAGAATGAAATTCACTTTTATGCTTTCGATATTATATTCACTACAAATTAAAAAGAATCTTTGGCAATCCTTTTTACAATATGATTGATTATTCATTTTGCAGATCATTATGCATTATCCTCTGAGATCTCCCTCCATCACCGTTCTCTGGTATTTCCCGTAACAGTAAGTTGGAAATATTTTCCAACCAGAAAAGGCTTATATGTGGAATAGTTGGAGCAAAAAATTTTTTTACCGTTAGGAGCATTTTCGGTAACGTTGAAAACATATGAATCGCTTGAAAATATAGGAATGCGTTGCTTCATTGATGATATGATTTTGACTAAAATTGATGTTGAACTTGTTGCTTGCGTGTTTGGATCAGTGGCAGTAACGGTGAGGTTATAATCAGTTCCAACACGTAATTTTGACGCTGTTGTTATGACACCTGCAACAAACGTGACACACGTATCT
This sequence comes from Cercopithifilaria johnstoni, assembly GCA_916381525.1. Taxonomy (NCBI): domain Eukaryota; kingdom Metazoa; phylum Nematoda; class Chromadorea; order Rhabditida; family Onchocercidae; genus Cercopithifilaria; species Cercopithifilaria johnstoni. The sequence continues at coordinate 159,280 of CAKAEH010001237.1, forward strand.
GCACACAATATCAATTAATTATATTGTTTGTAACATCATTGCCTGAAGCTAAAGGGCCTTACATTTGGGTATTTTAAGTTTAAAAGCACCTATTGCAGATTAGTAAGTGAATTTGAATCTTTAACAATTTTGCTTTTGCTGGCTTAATTTCATGCATTCTGAAATATGTTCGACTATATGTCGACCTTAATCTACAAACTAATGAAGTCTTCCAAGTTTAATTCACTAATAGTTTAAAGCGACAATTTAATAATTGTAAATACATAAATTGAAATAACCTGTTATGGGATTTATGACAAAACCACGATGTCTTTTAGATAATGAATATACAACACGGTGATTTCTGACTAAATTAGCTGGAAGTGGTTTTACATTTACTGTATAAATGTAAGTGCCAACAGCTGCGTTTTCCGATATTTCAACAATTGGTCGTAACTGATCGAATTTTACAAGATCCGCGTCTGATATTTGCTCTTCCGGTATTATCATTTGAACGAATAATTCCGCTGAAATTACTTTTGTTAAAAATGAATTAAAATTTCTTAACAAAAAGTACGATGACAATTTTATTGATTTAAAGTTTAAATAGTTAGTTATTCATGAAGAAATGATTAACTGATTATTTCTTATCAATCTTTATTTTATATCCCTCATAATCATCGTTAGATTCATTGTCAATTCGACATCTAACTACTAAAAATTATAATTATTTTTGTTTCTTTCAAATAATCTCAAGCAACAAGAATAATTTATTGTCTCATGAATTAAACTTTATGATGAAAATTTGAAACCTAATAGGTGTTATTAAAAAAAAATGCAACCTTTATCATCCGGTTCATCCGGATGGCTCATATCAGCAACGCTAATATTTGCCCAAAATGCCATAATGAAAGTGCCTTTGAAGCTCTTCGCAAGTTGAAGTGTTCCATCGTTGAGACCATTTTTACGAAAACGGAAATGCTCAAGCAACTGGGAAGAATCCGGAAGGATATTACCAAGATCATCGTAAGCTTTCAGTGAATTTATCGAATACATTAATTTTGCATTCGGATCGGCATCTAATGCAGTAAATTGATGAAGTATTGTTCCGGCGCCACTTGCTAAAAAAGGCGAAAAGCATTTTAGGCTTTGCAACAAAAATTTGTAATTTCATTATAAGAATTTTTTTTAGAAATTTTGAATCAAACAATATTGTACATGAGAAAAATCGGCGCTAAATTCATTTCAAGAGAAATTTAGAAATATCAAATAATTTGAATGGAAAGTTTTAGCTTTCTTCGATTTCAGACTATATCAATTCCAAAAACACAAAATTAGTTCCGGAAGCATAAGTAGAGATTACATATGGGTAGTTATGATAATTTTGATAAAATGGAATATCTATCGTGTGATATAACAGAATACACTGTTAATTTAAACTTACTTTTGTTAATAGTAACTAAAATAGGTTCCTTAGTTTTAAATTGAGCTGGTGAACTTCCTAAGCCAGCAATTAATACTTGAACAATTGTTACATCAACATATGGTGGTGAACTTTCATCTATCGCCACAACCTGAAATAAATTCAATCAAATTTAATTTTATTCATCAATAACACTTGCAATATCGGTAAATTTTCTAAGATCCAAGAGCAAAGAAGGAAATTTAAATATACATTAACAATGTTAACCTTTAACTCATAGTTATGTGAATCTTTGCTAAGTGGTCCATAATAGAAAATTCTTCCATCAGTTCCATTAATTCGAAATAATGTTGCACCACCTTCAGCAATACGATATGTTATGTCACCATCTAAATTTTGAGCTAATACTTGGCCCACAAAAGATTCACCAGGTTTTGCCGCAAATGCATAAACATTCTAAAAAATTTAAAAAAGTTTAATTAAGAATCTAAATGACTACGGAATTAAATTTAAGTAAATTTCATTTCAGAATATTTTTAAAATTTTGCAAAAGGAAAGAAAATCACTGACAACGTTTATATTTCATTTATTATTGGACGAAAGAAAAAAACAAAAAGGAAAAATTTACATGTGCAAATTTTGGTGCCACAGTTTGTTGATCGATATTTGGATTGAGAGTTATCATAATAATCGCTGTATCAATATCATTCTTTCCATCCGATACTGACAGCGACATATTAAAACGTTCACCAAGATTATCTATAGTAAGTAATTCGCTATTCTGAAATTCAAAATTTTCTTTTAAATTTAATTCATCGGTGAAAAAAAAAACCGTATTCTTATCTATAATAAGTAATAATAAAGAGTGATAACAGTAATGCTTTTATCGAAGAAGAAATTAAGAGAGAATTTTCTTAGATTTTCAAATTCAATTAAATTTTTTTCCAAATTTTAGATTAATAATTTTAATGTGAAAATGAATTGAATTTAAAGCATTTGATGAATAAAAGATGGAAAATGATTGAAAAGAAATAAATGAAGCGTTAAAAAAATATTGCCACCTCTTCAAATTTTCTTCATTCCATCCATATTCTCATATATATGAAATCTAATATTAAAAATTTAATACTTTCTATTTTACTATATATTATTGAATAGCGTTGTAAATTCCATCCAAAAAAAATTAAACAAAAACTTACTCGAATCGAAAGGACACCAAATTTTTCGTCAATTTCAAAAATTGGATTATAATCATTGAGAATAAATGTGAGATTAGTATCATTGGGATTGTCAACTTCTATTAATAATGGATTATTCATCCATGATTTTTCCTTAAGATTTAGTGGAATCACAGATTGTTTGAAACGTGGTTTTTGTCCGTCATCATTACCAGTAAATGTGATTGATATCGGTAGATCATATGATTGTTTGCTATTTGCAATTATTGCACGTATCATAAGTGCGAATTGTCGCGGTATTTTATGACATTCCGATGGACATTCCAAATTTATCAATTCAATACTTTTAGTTCCAACGGTTTCCAACGAAAAACTGAAAATAAATGAATATTTAAGTTTGTTTAACGATTTCTCTTTTGTTTCTTCTTTATTATTTTCTTTATTATTTAGTTAACCTTAATTCTAGTTTTATTTTATATTATCTGTGATTTTGATGGCAATTCGAGAATGTATTTTGATCAATGAAACGTGAAATGAATTAACGTTAGCATAATTTGACGTATTCCGTCGAATTAATACGTCAAATTTCGTTCACCACAATAATCAGCCAACAATGATTCTACCAATTAAATAAAATCTTATTTTGCGATATTGTTGCTATTTTCAACGTTTTCCTATTTTCCTGATTTATCCATAAAACTTACTATTTAGCCATGCTACCATATATCGTATACTTAATGTCTTCAGTTGCAACTCCACTAACCAGCTGAAAATGCTCTAGCTGAAGATTTTCAGACTTCAAGTGCTATTGCAGTGGATGAATTAAACTAGATATGATGATGTCATCAGGTATTTTCAGAAAATCGTGCATACTCAATGTGAAGTATGTACACATCAGACTGACTAGACATGTTTTAGCAAATAACCGGAATAGTTTTCTTAACGACATTTTCATTTAATTTTTTCAAAGGAAATTAATACGGAACAATTTTGTAGTTATTTTCATGGTTTTAATAAATAGAGAGAATAAAGATGATAAACCTTAATAGTGCCAATTTTGGTAGTTTGAGAATATGTTGGCATCTCAAACATATATTCGTCAACTTCAAATAATCGCTTATGCATGACATTGTTCACGTTAATCTCCAACATGAAAGCTCCTCGACGTGAAGAACGTGTAGATTTTGCCTCAACCTATCAATTATCATTGATTAATTTCTATTTTTACTAAACATATAATATATATTTGATATGAATATAATTTGCTCGAATTTCTTATAATGCAATATAATTATTATTTTATTATTCAACTCTGAATTCAGATTTTAAAGATAATGAAGAATTTAATTTTGTTTTGTAATTTTATTCTAAAAGAATGAAATAAAAATTATCGGAGATTTTATCGCAAAATAATCATATTGTTGCACTTCCATTAATTTTTATAAAATTCTACTTCGTTCAGTGTATAAATAAATAACTTTTATTATCATTAAAATTTCACTTTGTGGATATTCTATTTTCAGGATAGCAAGGAAAAGCTTTAGGAATGATTCTTGACAACCGGGACATTGAGAATCCCAAAATTCTCCATTCATAAATGCTTTGACAGCTTTCTAATAATAACTTATTTCGATTTATCATGTTTATAAATTTTCAGTTTTCTCTCACATTTGAGTAATACAGTTGTAGGAAAGATGAGATTACAACACTTCCCGAAGGTAATTATAATTCAGTATTATTTACCAAGATAGTACAATTTAGTGATGTGAATTAGTGATGAAAATAGAATAGTTAGTTAATGAATGATGACTGAAAACCGGTTCAAGGTTATCCGATAGAAAGAGACAGTTCTGCTAAGTTATGAATGATAAATGTATTGATATTTTAAAAGCTATTCGATTTATTCAATTCAGTTTTCAGACTAGTTTAGACGAATGGATTTGATAATATCTGCTCCATTTTTAATATAATTTCTAAAAATAAATCAAAATGTCGCTATTCGTTGATATGAAATATTTTATTCATATTTTTAAACTTATCGTAATTAGGCCTATTTTGTTGACAGCATTATAAGCTACGCAAAATGTATAGCTAAATGAGATTGAGAAACGAAATTGATTCCACATTTTAATCTATTCTGTTTATATTTATAATCTCTTCCTCTATTTTTCAATTTAAAAAAACAATCTTCAAAATTCATTTTATTTTTCAAATTTATATTAGCAAAATTTCACTGCATCGATCAATTTCTATTCATGTATTTTGAGTATAAATAAAGTCAAATGGTGCATTATTATTTATCATACCTGAAGTTTTATTTTATCAGCAACGTTCAGGATATGCGTATCATTAAGATAGATGTCAAATTGCTGACCAGCAACGATAACTTTTGGAATGATAGTGAAGGTATTTGAATATTCCGTTTGCCGTAGCGATAAATGAAAACTTTCATTGACATCCTGAAAAAATTACATGAGAAATAGCATCGTAATTATTCCGAATAAAATAAAACAACACTACGCACTATTTTAAGTCCGAAAAAAATTATTAAAGAAGGATTCAAAATGTAAAACAACAAGTTAACAAAGTAAAGGTCTATTTTATGATCGATCATTTTGAAAGTAAACTTTAAGGTCATATTGTGAAGGAGAAAATGATGACGCATTTAATGACTGCAAAATGCTAAGAAATTTTCATCAATCAATCAAGATTTAAAGCTCAAAAGGTGAATAATATCATTTTGTGAAATGAACAGTCTAATTTTTCTATTGGATTGGGTGTCATTAAGGCCAATAAAGACCAATGCTTGTGCTTACTGTATTTGTAAACTTAAACTAAGGCCTGTGAAATTTTCTTTCTTTAGAAGAAAAATTTAGTAAAAATTTAAGGTTTTGCAAAATATTAAAATTATTTAAAATAAATTCCGATAGGAATTAAAATAAATAAAAACAATTGGAATTTAAAATAAAAAGAAAAGAAGGAAACTAACAGCGACAATGGAAGGTGAAGGAAACGGAAGTGCATGTTTATTCCGGTAATTCTTCGGTATCGTAATACTTGCAAATGTCATATCGAATATGTTCATTTCTATAAAATCGGAATATTCTAATATCTGATTTAGAATTTAAAGAAATACATCAGGAGAGAAAAGTATAATTAATTTGGGATTCAAATTTAAAAAATTAAATAAAACTTCAGGAAATGAAATTAATATTATGGTATATAAAAAATAACTGAATATATCGTTATAAAATGAAATTAGTATGAGAAAAGGCGTCACAATAAATTTTATATTTAATTAATACTTATCGGATAGCATTAATAGCTTAATAGCAATAAAAACATTATTTTCATTCTTTAATAATAAAATACAAACAAAGAGACTAAGGTAATCTTCTAAAGTAACTTATTGAAAGAATATTCAAAAAATTTGAATTCAAATTTCAATAATTTTAATATAATAAAATAAAAAGAAAAGAAGGCATAACATACCATCGTTTGCTATTATTGTTAACAGTATCAGCGACAAAATTACAATGAAAATTATCATTTTAATGAAATGCATTTTCATTTCTCGTCTGTCACTACATTTGGCGTCCTCCACTTCACCGTAAAATTAAGTAGTCCGATGTCACCAATCTTTTATCCAACCTTTTTTCCAACCGTTCGCCATTCATTTACTACCCATACCTCTCTTTTCATTTTTATTATCGTTCCATTATTTGGATATTATTTGGGTCATCATCGTTGTTCATTTTTGTTTCTGATAACAACAAGAAGAAGAAGAAGAAGAAATTCATTAATAGAAAGAAGAAAAAGAGAAGGAAGATTTTTAAATCAATGTGTAATGGCAACTATCTGATCATTTTCACAATTTCTATTAGTTCAAAAGGAATTCATTTCGTTGAATTAATTTCTTCTTCTAAACAAAAAGAAAACAATTTATTAATATCAGATATTCTTATGAAACTTCAACATTTGTCGTATAAATCTTCTCTATTTGAAAATTTCAAAAATTTTTAAATTTAAATTTTTGTCTTATTGTCAGCACTGTGTTACAAATATAATTTTTTGAATTCTCATTTATGAGAATTCAAAAAATTATATTTGTAACACAAAATTTTGCAGATATTTTTGCAAAAAATTTTGCAGATATAATAGAAAAGTTAAAATTTGATAAAAATGGATAGTATCTGACATAATTTAACATTTTTTATATTTATTAATTTAAATGCTTTTTATTTTCTTATTCCTAACTATTTGCACTTAAATTATAGTTTATATTTGCGTTTGAATTATAGTGATTATGTTGATTATGTCAAGCTGATTGTGTTCTACTACAATATGTTCAGCAATGATTATCGAAAATTCGGAAATTTCGAATCAAGCACAATCCAAGATCACTCTGATATTTCCTGATGCTTTTTTCCTGATATTTCCTGATGCTAAAGTTATCCGGATACTTTCCATTATTGTTCCTTCATTCTAAATTTCTCTTCTTTGTCATTATCTCATTTTTTTTATTATGATTAATCAAAATTGATGACAATCTTTTTCAATCGATATTTAAAATCTATTTAAAATGTTATGCTTACTTTTATGATGTTTATCTGTATAGATAAGTCATTTGCTGTATAGATAAGTTGCCATTAACTCTTTGTTAATAAGCAATGTTTTATCTCAGCACTTCAAATTCATCTTATTTGTATAATATTGTCGTAATTCACAGCTTCAAATTTGCTTCATTTGCCAGGTATTTTTTTAATTTACATTTTCAAAATTACCGTATTTGCCGAGTAATGCATTTTCAATTAAAATTTCATGTATATTGTATAGATTAAGAAATATTTTGCTTTATAATATTCAACTGATTTCATTCACTAATGTTTTATTTAACCTTCATTTTCAAATTACAAATAATTTCTTTCCTTCTTTTTATCTTTTACTTAAATTAATTATTTAATTTTACTCTCTCTATTCCATACAATAATTTTCTCCCAATGAAACAGTTTTATAGTTTTATATCTTGTATAAATTTGAATTGTAACATATTATTTGATCACGGTTGGTTACAACAAATTTCACTTGTAGCACACTTAATTTGTTACTCTTCAATTGAAGTGAAGTGATCTATTCCATTATTATTACTATCATTATTATAACGAATTCATTTGAAATTGTTAACATTGATTGTCAGTTTTTTTTTCTCGGATATAACTACTACTAAATGATAAAGCGATCACACATTATTGCTAGATTAATCGGTGATCTCACGTTGTTAATCGAAGATTAATTCACTAGATATGTTATCATCATGTGTTATTATGAGATTAATGCAAATATAGAAATGATTGTTGTCACAAATATGTAAATCTTGCAAAGCAGCTTTCCATTCCGGATCAATTGATTTGATATGATAATGATAATGACGATAATAGAAGAGAGAGAGAGGGAGAGCAGGAGAGCATTGGAAATAAAGTGAAATTATGGAAAGATTATAAGATATGGTACATTAGCTTAATGATAATAAGCGAAAGGTTAAGGGAAATGATTTCTTTTTTAATAATACTAAAAAAAAATTTGCATTACTTATTTGAACATAAACAACTTTTAACAGTATTCTTTTATACCATTTACTTGACAGCAGTAAATAGATCAATTCCAATCAATCAATCAATCAATCAAACAATCAAACGATTATGTTTGATGCAATTTTCAGCGCAACAAATGAATTAATTTGAATGAATAAAAATTAGATATGAGAGAGAAAATATCTGTAATAAAAGTCAGTATACATAATTAAGATAAGGAACAGTAAGATTGTAAGATTGATCGGACATAGACGTATTATTAAAGGAAGTGATAAATTTTGAATATGCTATCGCTGGAAGTAATATTTTGCTATTAATAAATTAAAACAGTCGTATAGAAATGAAATGAAATGAAATAATAAAAATTAATATCATGAAAATTAACAAATGAAATTCGAATATGCTATCATTTTAAAATGACAGAAATCAATGTTACTGATAATAAATTAAACGATTATTTATTAGATATCATACAGTAATCGTAAGAATTAATATTAAATTTGCTAAATGATAAATTCAATTTATATATTCGGAACAATATTTATTTTCCTTTTTCTTTATTTATTAAAACGGAATAGAATAGAACTGATAAGAAAATATTGATTGTTTTCATTTGATAGCATATTCAAATTTCAACATATTTCATTATTTATTAAAATGGAATAGAATAGAACTGATAAGAAAATATTGATTGTCCCTTTTTCGTTTTCCTATAAAATTTAAATTGAAACAGAAAATGAAAAGAGAAAAAATAATATGTATTTGTTGATAAGAAAAGAAAGAGAAAGAAAAGAAGGAATTTGTCTTTTTTCTCTTATTGTTAAATCTCTAAAAGCTTTTACTTTTGCTTTTCAACAAAAATAAAAGAAGGCAAAAAAGGCTGTCTGCTTGAGAGGTGAAAATCTTTTATATCTATCCATAAAAGGAAGGAAGTTTGATTCTTTCTAATTGAACCAAACTGTCATGTAAAGTTTATTTGAGCTTCCGATGTTATGCTATTTAAACTTATCTAAACTTCCTCATTCTTTATTCCATTCCATTCTTACTATTCACTCATAAATGAATAACTAATTATTCCTATGGGACAGAAGGACAGAGGGAGAGAGAGAAAAAGAGAGAGAAGGAAAAAAATGAGTTCCTTTTTTTTGAAATGTAAAATGGATGAAAATTTTAACAGCTCAAATAAAGAATGAGGAAGTTTGGAATGAGGAAAACCCAAATTCATTCATTAAATAATTGCGCCAAATATCGTTACATTAGCGCCGATATTAACACTTTTCATTTATCAAAGTTTATCAGTGAATTTTATCACATATTAATAATATATTTTAACTTTTGTCCAATTAATTTAACAAAAAATTTAAATTAACAATAGTAAGATTATATGAAATATAAGAAAATAATGGGAATGAAATGTATTATATTTGAATTTCAAATAACTTAAATTAAATGAACGATTTAAAAAACGAAATTATTAATAGAGCAAGTCAATAATAATTCGCTCATCTTATTAAAAAGAGATTTGGAAGCATATGAAAGATGTAACTTGACCTAACTTGACCTGACCTTCTTCCTTAGCATCAATCTCACTTCAACGGCAGCAATAGTAGTAACAGCATCAATTATTTCAATGTCACACATTTATATCTATCGGTTGCCATATCTCAGCAATTTTGCTATTATAATTTAAAATCAAATTTAAGAAAATTATAAACTTTGTTAACTATCATTTGTTAGAAAATGACAGATAATTTAAAATATTTGTTGCGGAAGTTCATTTCACGTTTTCACTGTAATGTGAATATTTCTCGTAACCTATATTATATTATAATGTGAATTGCGAGGAGGAAATTTATCCATTTTTCTCGTATATTTCTTTTGCAGATTTTTCGAGTCATCCGTTCCTTCTGCAATTTCCAGCTTATTCATTGAAAAGAAAAGAATGATATAAATTCTGTATTACACTAACTAATAATCAAGTTAAGTTTTAAATTCTCAATTTCCATTCTTATTTGTTTCTTTCAGAGAATTTTCTCAATTTAAATTTGAAATGTAACTTTCATTAATATCGAATAAATTAGCGTAAATACAATATCGCCGTAGATATGAATAGATTATCGCAAATGCTGAATATGATACTCACTTTCTTCACTCACAAACATCATGCAAATACTACTATTGTTAGGAAGTAGCTAATGCAGTGAATAAAATATGTCATTGAATGAATGAATGAGTGGTCATTGGGAAGGTAAACATATGGCAACAAGCCATGACCCTTGTCATTTGTATTAAATGAATGGACATCATTGGTTATCACTGAATAGAAGCAGAGTTGACCATTCATTCAGTTATATATTTTTTCTTCAGCATTCATCTCTTTATGCTTCAATTATCACTATTCTCTTTGCCTTTTTCTTCTTCCTTCTAATAAATGAAATTTATATCCGACAATGTTGACCTCTTCTTTCTTCTCTTCCGTCACTGCCTCTTCCTAATTCCCTTTCTCTCTGCCCTAACTAAATCATTAAATGACCGGGAAGAAATATTTTTTACAAAAGTTCAATGCGAATTATTTTCTATTTTTGCAGCATTTCTCCTTTCTTTCCACGCCCGATTTTTTGTTCAATTTATGATTTCGATCGAATTGCAGATTAAGCTAATTGAATGAATGCCAGCTTAATTAGGGCGAGAATCACCTCACCCTCATATTGACCTTTCCATACACACACACACACATACATACACATATAACAATGATGACTTATTTATGACCATCAATGACGGTGAATCCGTGCTGGCAGTAGCGTTTCTTTGTCTATTAGGATATGTATGTGTGTGTCAGTGCACTGGGTCTGTGTATTAGTGTCTGTGTGTGTATGCGTGTATTTATGTGTGATGTATACTGGCCATTTGTTTGACCTTATTCGCATTGGACAGACCAGATCGGAGGATATTAAGCCGGATGGATATAAATACTTGTATCCGTTCTATTCTCTTTCCCTTCTTCCTTTTCCAGTTTTATACATCCATTCATAGACATACACATACACATCCATACACATACTACGTACATTCATCTATATATCAGAAACAATTATCCTATTCTTTCACCAATTCATTCAGTCTATCTTCCGGTCTATTTCTTCTCAATACTGACCATTTGACCCGGTGCTATTTGACTAAACGGGCAAACGCACACACACATACACACACACACACAGAGCCATTCAGTCAACATTAGAAAGACATACACTTCTGATGTGATCATCCCATTTTATATTACCCACTCAATGTGTCACTTAATTTGTTGTTATTTTTAAGGAACTAAGTGTTGTTTACTAGATATGCAATTTTTGCAGAAAAATGAAAATTTTATTCAATATTTTATTTGTGATAGCAAAAGCCTGGTACAAATATATTTTCGGTGATTCTTATCTTTAATTCATTGCGATTTCATCCTTATCACTCTCATAATTCATTGCGATTTCATCCTTATCACTCTCATAATTCATTGCGATTTCATCCTTATCACTCTCATAAATGATAAGATATTCCGGCCCCCTCGTGTTTTATGAATTTCCTGTGGATTTTAAAAATTTCCACTTTACTTTTTTGATTTTTACCGGGAGTCAGGTAAGGTGTGACAAAAGTGTTTTGCAGTTGATATATATTTTTTTAAAATATATTTTGTCATAATTGTCTTGTAATATATTGAAATTCGAATTATATTTTTTGAAGCAAATTATGAGAAGTGAAATAAGTTTCACTTTAACTATTGCTAATACTCTACTAATAATTAATAACTAGCAAAATTTTATCTCCAAAATTTAAAAACAAATTAAATTTACTAAAATGATTGAAATCTTTTTCCCCCTGAAATAAATGAAATTGATTTACCGTAGAGGTGGAAATGAAGCATAAAATCAGTGTAGTAGCATATCTCCGGTTGATACGATGGATACAGATTATGGAATATTGTCATTTCGGGAAAAAGATTCAATCATTTTAGACTATTCGTCATAAATCTGTTAAAGAATTTTGAAATTTCAACTTTTCTATTGATAAAGGTCAACTTTTCGAAAAAGTTGTACTCTTCCTTCCACTTCAATTATCAATTTGTCCTTCAACATTGTCGCAGGGTTTATTTTCTTTCTCTAATTGTCACATTATTTACACATCCAAGTGGTCTTTTTCTTCCATGATAGTAAAAATTTTAAATTTATATCGTGAAAAAGAATTGGACTGAATATCTTTTCCGGAAAGTAACAACCAGGCAGGAAACCCATTGCAGTAATAGGAAATATAAGGCCATGCACATGATAACGATGGAGACTTCAACTTTTTTGGCTCAACTCACACTATCACTTTATAACTACTTTTTGTTCGATATATCAACGCGCTTAAATAATAAATGTAAGACGATATGTTTGATATATCAGCGCTTACCCTCAATCTCTCATATCTTATATTTTACCATATCCGGTTAACTGCCAAATTTTCATCCCGGCAAAGGAAGATAAATGTAAGACGATATATTCATTATGTCCATTCTCTTCCTTTATTGGTCATATCATTCCGAATTCCCCCAATTTTTCCCTTTTTCGTTTTCAAAAGATGGCGGTGATAAGTAGTAGTAGTAGTAGTAGTAGTAATAGCATGGCAATGAGCACTACTGCCCGGGCGCAGGTGCTCTGACGATGGCGAATGGCGATGGGTAATGTTGGCCTTGCTGTCCTGTTATTATTACTGATCATTTTTTGCACACCTGCGCGCACACATACATACATACAACATACATATGCATTCCAACATATCTACATACATGCTTGAAATTTATACATTTGTTTATCAGAAAAATAAGTGATTGAACTGTGTTTGAATTTAAATTCAATTTAAACAGTTTGATCAAAGGTTATAAATATATGTGTACATATATATGTATGTGTGTGTATGTGAGTGTATGTAACCAATCATTAGCAGTGGGAGCAATAGCACAGAGAGCAGCATTGATTCTCTCGAGGATATATGTGTATGTTCGTATATGTCATTGTATCCTAAGCATGTGTATGTGAGAATGTATGTATAGTGTGGATATGTGAGTATATATATGTATGTATTGAGATAACAAGCAGTGTTTCTGATGGTGCATTTTGGTTTAAATAACTGTACTATGTTTATTTAGTCTTGTCATAAAGATAATAAGAAATTAAATAATTCAGTACGGAATTTTCAAAATAAAATTCTGAAATTCCTTACCTTACCGCTTTCTTATTATTGATGATGATAGAATTACCAAAAATAATGACAGAACTGTTTTTAGTACTGTTACCTACTATTCTTACACCTCAAAGTTATTTCTATATTTTTCCCTTCTTTTTTTTGTTTCTATTTCAAAAACAATTTAATTTCATAATTTTATTAATTGTTCTTTTTTGTTCAAAGCAACGTTTTTTAAAACTGACTGCATGAATTATGTTTTGAAGTATTCTCGGATGAATGATTTTATATTCCTCAAAGATTAATCACAAAATCTAATAAATACAATTAATAGTTCGACAACTAGTATTTAGTGGGAGACAGAACTGTTTTCAGTGTTTATCACCAATAAGTTTTCCAAGGTTTTTTGTGGAAAAGTAACCTTTAAATATTTCCAGAAAGATTTTCCTTGAACTTTTGTTTTTTTTTTCAAATTTTCAACTATCTTGTATTAAACACTATCTCATATTTCAGTACACGTGGTGATGCCGATGAAATATTTTCATAAATCAATAATGGATAAGGAATTTTCACAAAGGCTTCTTGATATATATGATGCTCATCAAGGAAATTATAATAGTAAAATAATGAGAACGAAAATTTTTCAAGTTACAGGATCAATGTTGAAAATAACGTATAACGTTGAAGATAACAGGATCAATGTTAAAGATGTCCCTCGATAATTTCTTTTATACGCTGTAGCAAAGTTCAATGTTCGATTTAAAAGGAAAGTTACTACAAGTTTTGGAAAAAGGTTGTACTTTATGCTGTATATGTAACCCTTAGACATTTACTTGCATAAGTTTCCCTTTTTAGAATCACATCATCAGTGTCGTTTGCACAAGTGAAACTGTCAATTTTTAACGTATAGGAAGCGTGATAGGAAATATTTCTTCTCTTGTATCAATACGAAATACTTTTAAACAATTTAGTTTTTTTAAACACATACACACGCATACATATGCTGTTCACTTTAGTATGTTAATTTTACAAAAAACTGCTGTAAGACGATGTAGTTTTCTTTTGTTTTATTGATACGTATAGATATATAAGTGTGTATTATGCATCAATTTAATAGCCAATTTGGAATGATGGGAGTACATGAAATATTTTTATCTGTCAATGAGAAGGTATACATTCGTTTCAGTAGGTATTGTGAAAATAAGGAACTATTTGTTATACGCGTATATAAGACTTACTGGGAGATTATTCGGTTGAATTGTATAGTCTATGAATGAATCTCTTTAGATAATGACAGTTTTGGATGAGATAAAACTCGTTAACAGTTGATTGTTAGTTATCATGTTCCATTATCGAGTGCTTACATTCTGAAATGAAATGAATATGATAATCTGGTATGAAGAGGAGGAGCATTGGTTCGGTATTATTTCTTTATATCAGAGAGCGATAACAATTACATGCTTTATGCTTGTCTTAGTGTATCTTTCGGGAATTCAAATTTTAAAGATTATAGTGTATGTATGATTTTTTTTCTAGTCATAATGCCTTGTTCATAGTTTAGCCTAGTTTTTATTATCTTTCAAAGGTCAAACAAGCAATCATCTCATTCACTCACTGTTGTTCGTTATTCCTCGACTTCTACTATTTCTCGCAACCTTGCATACTAATTTCTTCTCTAGCCACGATTAATCGGCTAGAATAGTGCAAAAAACAGGAAAGGATAAAAAAATGAAAAACAAATTTTTTAGAAAACAAAAATTGATATTCAAATGATTTGCTTGGAAATGTAATGCATTTAGACTATACATGAAGTGTGAAGTTTGTATTTGATGAGCAGTTTTATGTCTAATATCATTCATGTTAGTGCAATTTTACTTTTATAGTTTTGCCGTTGACAAGTGGTGAAATATGGTGGCGCATCGATTATCGTCATCAAAGATGAAGTATTCACGTGAGAATGCTGTACGAAATTGATTATTGAATGCGTAGACGAGACTTACCAAGTGGCTAATCTGTTCATTATAACTTGCGGATATAAGTCTCTTTGAGATTCCGATATATTAGATCATCACATGAACAAGATATTATTCAGGTAAGAATAATTTTTATTTTTATGATTTTTGCACTTGCAATTGATTTTGTTATTTACATAAAATTTCACTTCTAAGAATGCACACAAATGTTTCGTGAAAGTTACACATAAATCATTCTCCATGAAAAAGTGAAAAGTGTGTCGACTGCTGAGCTGATCGAATTGCGTCATCACATGATTGCGTGATAACTAATTATGAAGATATGATGAATTCGTAGTATGGGAAGTTCAAACATAGCAGAAAGATTTGCTCAGTTTCTCTGCTAACAAAACAAACTGTTATTATTACCGTAAGTAATAAATCTGGAAATAGCGTACCGATGACTCTTTTAAAATTTTGAAATATCTGTTTCTCTTATCGATGTCAGTTACATAGATGTATACATATTTCTGTACCACATGTATATATATATATATGCAGTACATAACATATGAGTGTGAAAAGCTTATTTTTATAGTGCGTAAAATGCATGTGTATAATGTAGATATGGAAAATAACACGTGAATTTTTAATAAGAAAGTATGCGTAAGCGAATAAATTGTAAGTATATATCGGCATCACAACTTTTGGATTGTCATTTAACCATATATGATTAGAATCGAGTACACATCACACATAGAAAATTCGAAGCGATCCCTTTGGTAAAGGTTAGTGGAAAGTAAAGAAAAGAACATAATTCTTTGTATTTCTCGAAAAATTTTTAATAACAACATCATTGCTATTTTGAATCTTAATGTTAGTAATGATGCAAGAAATCAGTTTAGTATATTTGTGTGATTTGTGCTTTTTTTTACTTTCCTTATACCAAGAGGATTGCTTTGAATTTTTTATACGCAGTGTGTACTCGATTCCAATCGATTCCATTTATATACGTCCAAATAATGATCAAAAAGTTGTAATATCAATATATACTTACAATTTATTACGAAAAGAAGTAATTTTTTTGTATGTTTATGCAGTTTAAGTTTATGCAATTTTTTATGGATTCATATTAGCTGAGGTTTGAAAAGGTTTTAAATAAATTTAAAGTAATATTAGCTTAAAGGCTTTGGACAAATATGCAGTATCTTTACTGTTGGGATAAATGCTACTGCTAATAAATTCGTTTCATTTAAAGCGTAATTATTATTTCGATTTTTTGTTTTTATAAATATATCAAAACGAGAAATATTTCATTTTCATTCCTGTGAGTGTTGTTCTGAGATACAAATTTCAAAAATTTAAAGAAGGTATGATGCTATGATGGTAGTCTACGTACAAGATGTATATGTGTCAATTCCATGTTTGCTTATTGTATATTGTACATATGTATATTTTAAGAGTTAGTTCTTTTTCCAGGTGATAAAAGCACAACGATAAGTGATGCTAATGATGATGGTAGTATGTGGTAATGATGCTGGTGGGATTGATGTGGCAGTGTAAGGAGTGTAGGCGGTGGTAAAAGAATAGACGAGGTTTTGTTGATTGATTTCGACAACTGATCATCGTCATTAACTTATAGATACATTCACATGTAAGCGTATACAGAATGTGCACAGAATGTGTTCTGTCTACGTTTTGGTTGTTTTCAAAGTTCATTTTTGCTATGTACGCAATCAGGTGGTAAAAAAAAGAATTCAGGGGAGGAGATCTCTCTTGTTGAGAATTTGACACTTGACATATTTCAGACATGGTGATAGCAGATGGATGGATGGATGGATTTCGTATGTTGCTTCTAGGAAATCAAAGCATTATGACCATGTTCAAAAAACAATTCTAAGCGGAATGACCAGACGGTAGCTGGTGTTAACGGTATTATTCATTATGACTTATGCAGTTTGTAAGCGTTTAATTCTTTCTGCAACACTTGGTATTTGATAATATGTGAACTTCACAGTTCACATATTATCTTTGTGCTATGATAAATAGTCTATCTTGCACCGATGAATCGATGTGAAATCCCGATTGGCAGTCGGTTAAGAAGCACATGTAAAATGTTTTCGATCAATTATAAGGATCTTCGTAGATTGCCGCACTATTTGCAGAGCTGACCTTTGAATGTTGTAAGGTCAAGAAAGATTAGGATAGGATGAAAATGATAATGATATTAGTTATCTGCTGTTATTGTTAGTGGAGTGTTGGTGATATGATATGATAATGCGTAGGAATGAGAAGGTAAAAGAGTGTAACAGTAGCAATTTCATTTCGATCATTCGTTCCGTCGTTCAATAATTCTCACCCCGTAACTACTGCTCACTTGACACGACACCACACCCCTCCACCTTGCATACACACTTAACAACCTCATCCATCCTCTTTCCTCGACAACCTTCCCCGCTTGTTATTTCTCTTCTCCCACCTCCCCGCCACTCCCCCGCCATACAGTTGCGACCACATTTTGTATCGTTTTTCTGGTTGTTAAGTATGTGTGTGCGTGTGTGCAAGTACGTATGTATGTGTGAATGTGTGTATCTGTGTATATATGCATACTTGTGCACAAACGTATGTATAGGTTGTATTATTTGTGGTGATTGTCTAGCATTAGTTGGAGAGATGAAGCGAATGATAGGAAGCAACATAATAGTGGCCAGAAGTCATCCATTTCTCGTCAGCACCCAATTCGAGGACGCGACACACGCAGGTGATTGTTTGATTGAGGTTGATTGATCTATTACTGTCATTTCATATATTTGAATGCACGTAGGGTACAAATGCCTGTCTATCAGTATACATCTAGAATTATTGGAAATGAATAAGGAAAAGATGTGAAATTGAATTGTGCGACGATATTGTTCATTGGTTTCATGTCGATTAATAATGAATGATTGGTTGTTGTTGTTGTTGTTGTTGTTGTTGCTAATGCTGTTAATACTAATAGTGCGGTGAAGGTTGCAATGTTGTTCGAATGTGATGAATGAATGAATAAGTGGTTTGTTGAAAAAAAAGAGTTAGCCAGAGACGTCGTCAAAGCAGCAAGTTCGGCTACCACAGCATCATCCAATATCCTCAACGTTCCATTGCTCCTGTCATCTTGCGATAGTTGCTTCCTTTTCTTTTTTCCTACATTATCTGAATATTAACCTCTAGTAAACTATTTTTTACCTACGCGTATACGTGAGTGTATACGTTGATGTCAATGGATAGGTGTGTGTGGTGTTGATGAATTAGTGTTTGTGAGTCATATACGTGAAGGTATATGTTTGTTATGTACACTGTAATGACAGTTGATTATATTAGTTTGAGGAAAAGGAGCTTTTAAGATGATGTGGCAGCATAGTCGATGAATTTATCTTATGGTCTCTCTGTTAGGTTTGCCGCAATTTGGGTGTAGGGGTAATGCGGAGAGGAGGAAAGATTGAGTGTAGGAAACAGTTAGCCCTTTAAAGCTCTAAGTTGTCGAAGTGCACCAACAACAGAGCATGGTCAATAGGAATAACAAAAATAGGACAAGGAGTCATAATATTGAATAATCGGTGTGTATGTGTATGTGTGTGAGTATGTGAGTATATGTCGTCTGTGTGTATATGTATATGTTACATATATTTTGTATGCATATGTAAGCGAAGCAGGAGCAAGCATAGTTTAATGGGAGCAGGTGTTAGGGTAAAGAGGAGACGAGGGACAATTAACGGTGTTGTTGTAGATGCTTCTGCCGGTGATGGTGCTTCATATATTTGCCATTTCAATCCATTTTGATGCAAAATGGCATTTCTACTTTGTGTATGTGACGATGTGTGTGTTAGTGTAGTGTGGTGTATGTGATATGTGCAGTCGACCACTGGGTAGCAATGGTTTTTGAGGGTTGTCATTGGTGGTGGTGCCAGATTGGATGGTTGGCTTAGTTTAGTTTTAATAAGTTAGTTCAGAAAAATTGAAGGGGAGAAAAGGAGGAGAAAAATGATGAGAGAAAGAGGAAAATAAAGAGAGGAAGAGAGAGAATATTTGTAAGAAATATCATCGAATGATGATGATGATTGTGATTAGTGGTTGTGGTGTTAGGGAGAGAGGGAAGGGTTGATGGGACGCCAAACGAGTAGGACAACCATCACCGCTTAAATCGTCATCGCCATCGTTTTACAACCGTCATCGGTGTCGTTGTCGATTTCAGGCAGCAGTAGAAGAAGGAAACAGTTGGAGTGGTAGCAGGAGAAGGAAGGAGAAGAAGGAAGAGGAGGAATAATCGGAGAATAAGTATGTTAGTGCCGTAATCGTCACATACATAATGCCCATCATCAAAATGGTGAGATGCTATGCTGCTGTTACAGCTGCTATTTATTATTCGTTTCTGTTTCTGTGATAGACTCTGCTTATTTTTCGCAGTAATTTTGGCTTTTATTTTAAGGTTAAATAACATGTGGTTGCGTGCTACTTATTTCATGGTAAAATGGATGTCACTGTTATTTATCATCATTATAATCATTAGAAGAAATGGTCAATCATAAGGTGTTTGTTTAACAGTGATGTTGTGGGTGTTGATAGTTGTGACTCAATATCTAATAATTCCATTTCAAATTTGGTTTGGCTGTCAATCAAAGAAAGAAAAAAAACATCAAAAAAGGATTAGAGTCCCTTTACTTTCTGGAATAGTAAAGTATTTAACAAAAATAGGTAGGAATAACTGTTCCTGAATTGATATATGATAGTGACGGAACAAATGCAGCATCGGGAATGATCAGTTTTCTTCCTGATTATTTTCATTGCCACTGTCAACGTCGTTATCATTGATTTCATTGACGAGATGCATCGAAAGCCCTAAATGAACCAGCAAAATAGCATCACGGACAAACCGACAGCATACCTCTGTCATCTTTGTCTCGTATCTTTTCATTCTTCCTCATCCTCCTTATTCATCAAACTTTCAGTTGGCATTGATTTCTTTCCTCCTTTAATATACTTTCATAAATCAAGCCATGAAAATATTTAAGGTGTTTCCCCAATTATCATGCATAAAGCGATAATTCATTATTTATAATAGTTAACAATAATTTCACGAACTATTATTTATAATAGTCCCAGTTAAGGTGGTTTCTTCTGATAATCCGCACTGGTGATTGCTTATTAGATTTTGCAGATGAGATTCTTTTGCAATTCTTGCAATTGCTTTTGGATTTTATTTTGTTATCCTCTCTACTACCATTCTGAATTTTCCGGAAAATCTTCCTCAATTTCCTTCCGAAATCCTATGAATTTCATAGCGGAATTCACGTACTCATTAATACCTCTTTGAACAATCATAGCAGAGTATGCATGGAATAAAATTAGATATATAAAATTTACTGAATGAGTTGTTAATGGGAATGTGGGATATTATCTAAATTCATTGGCAGCGTCTTCCATAAATGGTTACAATGCACTTCAATTTCAGATTTAATTTCTGCATGATAAGAAAGATTTTTGAAAATGAGAAACAAAAGGCAGGAAGGAGGGATTGATTTCTTACTCAATCCTCTTTTCACATCGTTGATGAAGTGTGTCTCTGTCGTATTATTATTGCACATTTTCTCGTTTTACTGCTGTTCTTCATCCCTTTGTCATTAAAAGAGGGAGAGACGGAGGAGAGAGTTTCTCCTTTGTAACTGGTGGTGGCAGTTAAATTTTTCGAAACTGATTCGAAATATCTTTTTCATCTTTCCGTTCTCTTTGCTCAAATAAGTGAGATTTATTGCACAAATGAATCAAAGTTTAAAAATGTTTCCGGCATTGCTTTTGGAAGTTATATATTCACACATATGCATACAGGTTTTTATACTTTTGTGGTATAGAATGGATGCTACTGTTACAATATTATTATTATTGTTGTTAGGATTGATTATGGCTATTGCTTTATTATTACATTATACGTTTTAAACACGTGAAAGAAAACATTGTCTTCATATCTTTTTGAGCACCATTCATAAATAATTTTCCAAATTGTTGTTTAACTAAAGTTGTAGGTTTCTTGTGTAGACTTTCATATCTTCGTTACGCACCAAGATATGGAGATAGCAGTATTACTGACGATATGCATTCCAATATTTTACATTATTTTGAGTGTTTTTGAATAAATTGAGGAACGACTATTCTTTTTCCTTAAAAATGCAGTTTTTTTTCGAGCATTGGCATTAATTTTAAAAAGGTTTCCGGATTAGTGCTTCTATTAAGCACTCCAGTAATCAATGGTCTTGATGCCGAAAGTCTTTCTTAATAAAAATGTAAATACGGAAAGTATACTTCAGAAAAACGATATTTTGCTGCTAGAGAATATGTCTGGAAATTAACGATTTAGTTATTGTTTTAGATTCGTCAAAAACAGATAATGCATTTTCAAAACGATTTGGAAAGCGAAAACGAAAGTATTGAACAACTTTGTCGGGCATTGCCTTTGGCCTGTGAGTCACTGAAAAAGATTCTTCTCTTTATGCGTGAAAAATTTTCCTGTTGTTTCAAAAGTGCAGTTTTTTTTTCAAACAAAGCAGTCATTGACTAGCAATTAGTTATTTCACTTTTGTATTGCGTTGTATCGTGCAAAGCACGCTTTGTTTTCAAAAATTTAAAATCATATGGGATGGAAGTGGGCTTACTACTTCAGGATAGCTTCAAGTATAATCCATTTCATTATCCATGAAAATAAATTCATAGATGATTCATGTATTAATTAGAATTCGTTAAAAATATAATTTTAGTTATTTTTTTAATGATTCCTGCAAATAATATAGTCATTTTTTTAGTTGTCCGTACAAATAAAAGTAATAAATACCTTAGTTAAAACATGTTTTTGTAGTTCATCTTGCATCAACCTTTTTCTTTGGAAAATGTTTATATTTAAATTATCGTTTCATTTCACTTTGAAATGCTTATTGATCTGCTTTCGGAAAGTGAATGGATAGCTATATTCACACACCATTGAAACCGAAAGCATTTAATGAAAGCTAAGTTTCGGCACAGAGCTCTTTCTTGTGTTTTCACAAACCTAAGCAAGAGCATTTTTTGATTTTCAATCCTTCAATAACAGGTCTAAATTTATTATGCTGCTTTCTTCATGGTTTTCAGTCATTCAATTGCAGGTCCAAATTTATTATGCTGCTTTCTTGCAGGATCGTATTTAATTAGACTTTAAGTAGGAAAAAATTTAGAGACTTGAGTTCGAGGACATGAATGAGGACATGAATGGGCAGAGGCCAGAATCTCATTGATATCGGACAGCGTAATTTATAGGGACTTTTTGGAAATGTTTGGTTATTGGAAAGAGGGGGGAAATGGTCATTATACGGGTTTGTAATTTTATCCATTAATTATGGTACAGTTTTAATTACCAATGGAATAATTTGTATTTGATATGTTGAGGTTTTGATTTTAATGACTGATTTAGAATAATGTTGCTTCCTTATTTATTATTCGATAGAAATTCGGTTGTAATTGTTGAAGCATATTGATTTTTTTCTCGACCAGATGTGGAATGTTGTTCATTTATAGTTGAGCAAATACGCTTTGTTTCAGTTAGATTTGATTCAAGTTTGATTCATTCAGGAACGGTTTTGTTACTGGCTTGTAGAGAATGATGGTTAACGAAGGTGGAAAGTGGTTAGAGGGTTTACATGTTAAGCGCTTTTGATGTGGGCAAAGAGGTATAATAAAGGTGTAGTGATATAAAGATGAAGAGAAAGGAATAGGAAAGCAGAAGGAATCAATAATGGTTTTTAGTGAGGTGAGGCGATACTGGATTTATGACGATGAAACTAATTAGCAGTTAGAACAATGGTTGGATTACACTAGACTGATAACTGGAAGTTGTAGCAGATTAGACCATGAAGTGTGACAAAATTTTATATTGATCTATGATTTGTGTTTGTTGCGTTCTTTTAAATCGTAAAAAAGTTTCTTGCATATAAAATTTTGGAAAAAATTTTTGTTGCATTCTTTACAGATTTGTTTGAAAAAAAGGAAAAGAGAAGAAATATTTCGCCCTCATTACGACGATCGCCAAAATCACTGTTAACAATTTGGTCTTTCGGATAACGAAGCTTTGGCGCGAATGTCCTTGCAGGGGCCAGGAGAATGTTGCGAAAATTGGAATAAGGTAGCACTGGATGTGGCTACCTTCGACGTCACCAAATCGTGGATATTCGCGCCTAAACGCTGGTGACTTACTCTTTCCTGCTCTTATCATTCTTATTTTCAATTTCATCCTGCTTTATTCTATTCTATTATTGTTCCCTTGTCACAATTCATTGTTCTTCCTCAAGCATATTTCAGTGTGGTGTATATGTAGGACAACTGTGATTTATTATCACTGTTAGAAGCGAAAGTAATCACCTACGCACTACTTTTATTGCAGTTGCAACTATAACAGTTACTGGATACTGCAACTACTACCACTACAATCATCGTCACCATTACTACTACTACTGCTGCTACTACGCTATTGCCACTCCTACTACTACTATTATTATTTGCTGCTGCTGCGTAATTTATTTATTAGTGTATTTCATGCTGTTTTGGTGATAACTAAAAATTTCACCAAATTTCAGTATGTCCACCAATGGTGGGAGTCTTGAAGATTGTCACACGAACGTCTTTGCTTTGGTAAGTAAATTAGAGATGGGTTTTCAATTATGTTTACGCTCGATTTGGACATGAATAACTTTGTTACCGGAATAAGTTACAGATTTCAAAGATCAAATAATTCATTTAATTTACAATAATCGGTGTTCAAATTCCAGTTTTGCAAGTATTCTTGAAAGCTGGCATTAAAAGAGAGGATGAAATTGTGCGTTTATAATGAGCTTTAGTATTCTGGTGAAATTACACATTTCGTGAAGCAAACTAACATGTTACTGTTATCCTACTGTATCTGAAAGCTACGCGCAAGATGTCACAATGGATTTACGCATAATGCTTTGCTTGGAATATGTGAGATAACAAACGCAAACAAAATTGAGCAGACTTAAATGACTTTCCGAGAATCTTTCACTGTCAGCAAGGAATATCATTAATATTGATTGCTGTTGCAAGCATGGAGCTTAGAAAAGTTGTTCACTTGTCGAGCAAATTATATTGTGATGGGTAAGAAAAAAAGAAAGGAAAGAACAATGTGTAGTTTTAACTGTTATAAGCAGTAGAAGGGAATAACATACTAAGTGAAAAGAAAATGTGAAATCTATGTGAGGTATACAAGCTACAAGAAGATTTTATGAAGATGTCAAGAAATCTGAAAATATTTTTGCCTGGCAAGGTAAATCTCGTTAGTCAATGGATTGAGTGGTTTGATTTCATTTGGTCTGTGTTTTCAGTCCACGGAGAGTGTAATTTATGCCTTCATGAAGAGAAATGCATATCTAGTAACTGGAAAGTTATGGGAAGGGATATTAGTGAAGAAAGATTG
This sequence comes from Cercopithifilaria johnstoni, assembly GCA_916381525.1. NCBI lineage: Eukaryota > Metazoa > Nematoda > Chromadorea > Rhabditida > Onchocercidae > Cercopithifilaria > Cercopithifilaria johnstoni. Next base: position 184,101 of record CAKAEH010001237.1, read on the forward strand.
TTGAAAAATGAAAAAACTTTTTCTTTTGAATTTTTCATTTAAAAAAATTGTAATAGAATTGAATTATGAGAGAAAGGAAATGAATTATGTAATAACTCTGCTACATTTTTTTCAGACGGAATTGAATGGTCTCAAGTGGAAATGCTTAACAACACCTTTGTCGCAAAGAACTTGGACAAGTCTGGAGCAAGATCCCGTATTAAGTGCTTATGCAAGATGCTTGCAAGCAGGGATTCTCTGTGCTTGGAGACGACAACCACCCCAACCATCCGCGACACTTGCAGCTATGCAACTACCAGATTACAGGATAGATGTTGTCAAAGAATTGTGGATTTTCTGGTATTCTCATGATGAACCGGATTGTCTCACTGAATATACCAGTCATTTGGCATGTATGTTGTTGACTTTTTAAGATATTTCTTATTTTATCTTTGTTTTTTATTTGATTTCAATGAAAGGCTATCTATGGACATAAGGACATTAATAACATTATAATCATTCCAAAAACAAAACCATATTTCGTGTTCCAAAAAGCTGAGAGGATCGGTTAAGGTTTATATTTTTATTCGTTTTCATTTATTTATTTTTTTCTTTTTACTCTGCGATTCATTTATTCGATACTGTCTATTGTTGATTCATTTTTTTTAATCTATTTAAGGTGATCCTTTGCTCATCGTCTTTGATATTCCCTCATGTAATATGAATTATTTTTCTCGGAACTTTTCGCAGATGAGAAGGAAATAAAAATATTCATTATCGTAAGCCTGCGATAAGAAATCTAATATTTGATGATCCTAGATCTTCCCCATATATATATGTCAATAAAAACGTACCTTACCAAATATTTGGAAAATGATTGTGTTATTCGAAAAGTAAAATTTTCAGGTGCTGAAGATGGTCAAGGTAACTGGTCAGTACCAGGCATACAATATGAAACGAGGACACTATTTTTCAAGGCACTACATAATTTGATAGAACGGTAAGTTTAAATGGTTCCATAGGGGTCATACAATCGAGATAACGATGAAGTTCGGTTTTCGTAACCTCAAATATTATTATTATTGGTGCATTTTTTAAAATTTAGACACTTATTTTTTTAATAATAATATTTGTTAAAAAAATAAGTTTTTGGCAATATTTTGTATTTTGCGTTTTCCTGCTTTTTCTATGGGAGGAAAAAAGTTTTATAGAAAGGAGCAGCAGTTTTTTGATCATCATCGAAATGGATAAAATTTATATTAAGTACTCAGCTTCAGTTCCATCCTAATGCTTTTTTATACTCTGCTCATGGCTGTGGAGGAATCGACGAATTCTTAAAGCATAATTATTCTGCGAATTCTCTTTTTAGGAATATGCTAAAAAATGGATACATTCGTATTGGAAAATATTTTACACGTCCGTACGAAGTACCTTCATCCGATCGTATACACTGTTCTCCTAGGTATATTTTCTTGAACTTTTATTATTGAAGAACCGCTGTTAACTACTATTTTTTACCACCTCGTTTCTTGTTATATTATTCAATTTTTAGTAGAAAAAATTGTTTTTCTCCTCTTTTCGAAATCTGGTGTACATCTTTGTCCACTTTCGAAGAAACATAGCTGTCATCTTATACTGATTGGTGAGGAGGGAAGAGAAAATGGTGGGTGGTGAGGAGGGAAGAGAAAAAGAGTATTGGAAACATCTCAGTTTTTTGCTTTCGAATTAACTTTTTCCTTTGTTTATATTTCTTTTTTCTTGCTTATTAAGCTTTTAATTGTGTGATTGCTTGTTTTTACAATTTTCTTCCAATTCATATAAAGTTACCTAAATCAAATTCGCATGAAATCACTCAGCTTTTAGCTATGTGAATGGAATCAGTTTCAATTTTTTCGTTCATGGTGAAAATATTGTTTGTGCAACTGTCTCTGTACAACGACAGCCAACCTTATTTCGCCTTTCACGGCGTCATTTGGATTTGGGTAAGAAACAACCGGTGATATTAGGGCCATGGTCAATGCGTGCCGTATTATTACCTGAACAACCGAGAATTGTTGATTCCACAACATCAGTATTGCAGCAGCAACCTCCCACACCACAATGCGGTATGTTTTGCTCCTCTTACTTTTGTATTTTTTTCTAGTTGTGCATTTCAACATTAGTTTTTTCTCTTTCAGCTATTTTTATATTCTTATAGATTGATTAGGTTGGAACGTAGAGATATTTATATTCTTTCATTGCTGCCTAGTTATTACCGTCCTTATAATATTTTGAATCTATGTTCTTATTTTGTTAGAGTCGCTGTTTCAAGTAGCTTCACTAGTTTTTCAGCATCATATTCAAGCAACTATCGTGAACCATTATCTTCTGTTGTCCAGCATGATGGCGCAGGAACTATTTCAAAAACTGCTGTGGACAAATTGTGGTCTGAATGGTTGCAATTCTTCTGTTTAATTGTTAATGTTGAAAGGAATCTAAGTTCAGCAGATACTGTTGGCTATGTTGGCTTCACCGAAAGTGTTAGTTTTTCTTTCAAAATTTTGTGAAGTTCGTTTATTCAGCCTTTCGCGATAGCACGAAGAAAATCTTTTCCTTCTTGCCAAACCGTTTCAGTGCTGCACATCTTCTGGTAGTAACAATGCACGTCGAATGCAATTGAACCTAGGTTTCATCTTAAGAAATGTCTGTATAAAGCATTGTTAGAACTGTAGGTGCTCAACTTAACTGAAAAATTGAATAGTTTTTTTCTTGCAGACATCACCAGCCAAAAGTAGCCTGCCAAAAATGGTCTTAGTGGACGTGGATGGAGTTAATATGTGGTATCCAAGTTCACTGATTGTTGTTCAGGCTTCCGATGACTTGTTGATGAGGTTTATCTTTTTTCAGCATTAATATTTTTGCTGGATATGATTGACTTTGAGGAGTTATCTCGTGGTAGGAATGAGGCCTTCTCTTAAAAACGATACAAATAGGATTTAATTTAATAATTTTCTCTTTGCTTCTAAAGTTTCAGAGATGAATTATCTGCTGTGATTACATATCTGCTTTTCTGTATTTGGAATTTACTGAAAGGTTGTTGGAAATGTAGAAGTTTGACCTTAATTCAAATTTTACGAATTATTTTAGACAGAATGAAAAGACTGCCAGTGATGGGGATTTAGACTTTTTCAATAGCGGAAGTAACAGCAGCAGCTTTACCGCGCGAACACCACCAGCTACTGGCGGACATACGAGATTACGAAACACTCCGTCATTTCGGAAACGGAAAAAAAGGCTCAGCGAATGTGACGTAGTACCTAATGCTGAACGACATAATGCAATGTATGGGACGATGGTGAATGGCGCAAGAGCAGCACAAAGGTTGGTTTTATTAGTTTCAGATTTGTATTCCAGGTTTTGGATCACCTAAATTTATTCGGTTTGGATGTTTATGTCCCTGCTTTATTTTTATCTTAGCGAGAAAGAAAGACAACGGCGGATAAAATCGTTAGTTGGAACACGGCGAATACGGATAGATGGAACTAGTCATTGTATATTCTAATCGATTATTCTTTTCGGACCAGTTTCTAGATGGAACCAGCCATTGAATTAGGAAAATTTTAAAGAAAATGATAGTTTGCACAGGTGAAAGCTTCTACAGCTTTTATAAATGACCTTTTAATGTCAAACAATTAGTTTTAAGGTTTTTTGAAGAATCCTTCATTGCTCCGGCAAATAATCGGCGAAAAGAAAGCACAGAATCGCCCTCCTCTTCTGGTTTGGGCTTTTTAATGTCAGCTGCTACAAATGATGATGATTGCCGGTATGTTTCCTCTATTCTTCTTCATCTAAATCCTTTTACATTTCAGTTCATTTTCAATTTCAAGTTTTTCAAAATTGAAATACAACGAGGATTAAAATTAAAAATGCATGAGCATATAGAATTGCAAAGAAGTAGAATGTTTTCATTTTAATATTTTTAAGCAGATGCAATATTTATTGCATCAGTACAATTATCCTTCCCCACAGTAGACTTAGCGCCATCCATGTCTGTGCAAGTATTCCGTAACTCTGAATCAAATATTATTGATATAAGAATCTTTTTAAGGTGGAATTTCACAGATGGAATGCGACGAAAGGACCGCGAAGAAGGATGTGGTTGCCATCAATGTCGTTTACAACAGTCTAGCAGCACTGCCGCTATTCCCAATCTGTCATCGCAGCGCGTAACACCTCAGCAAGGCATGTCTCTTTGTGGCCTTCGAACATTTTGTTAATTTCCTTTACAAAAATTTTTGTAGCCATCTTCATTTATTTATCCACGTCTGGATGATCCCGTTTAAAAGAATATGGAAAGTCGATTTTGATTCGGAAAATAATAGCAGTTTACACATCTCGTTATTTTTAATAAATGATTATTTGAGAGATTGGTGAATTCTGTTGCTTTCAGACGCTTGTATTGGCCAGGAGCCTAATCAGTCCTGTTGTACGCCAGTCAATTTCCTGAGTAACGGTTCCAGCTTGGAAGCAAGGAAGGAGTTAGTTGTCTTCTAAGAATAAAGAAACGTGTAATAAGTTAAGGAAATATAGTGGAAGAACTGTTTCTGCTCATAATTTCTACACTATGCTTTTATCACCAGATTACTTAAAAGCATCTTAACTGCCACTATTGCTTTATAGAAGATCAACCATATTTCATCGGCGTTCTTCGTCCTGTGCACGCTCTCCGTCACCGCTACGATCACCGCCTTGGGAAAAGAAAATTTTAGCTACCAATTCAGAAGCCGTAGATAATGGGCATAATCTTGACTGGATACGTGAAAGCTATTTCCGTAATTCCAGAAGTAGTTCAAAGTCTGGACGCACTGATCCACTGCATGGTAAATAAATATTTTTTGGGTGCATTAAATAAGTTCTATTTAACCACGTTATGCTCGCGTGACTCAGTATTTTTTAACTCCGTTAAAATAACTTTGATTTATTTAAGACAACTTTAATACCTATGATTTTATTTGATTAGTCCAGTATGGCTTTAAATTACCCTCTATTTTTGCTGAATTAAAGTTTTTTTTGTTGTTTTTAAATTCAAATGATTTGATTGCTGATCATTGTATTCTGTAGAAGATAGACATATATGTCCGAAAACACCAGATGCTTCAGCGCTAACAGAATCTCCAGAACGTCGACGTGTACAGAAAAATTCTGTGCAAATGTTTGGTAAAATTGGAAGCTGTAAACCAGTCTATCAAAATTTAAGTCCTACTAGTCGGTAAATCTAATCGATTTTTGATGTTTATATTTTTATTATTTTTTGATTATTTTAAAAATATTAGCTTTTGTGTAGTACCTTATGCAAATAAGAATTTAAGAGATGAAATTTCCTCACCGTAAAAAATTTTTAGCTCCGATTGTACTTATTCAGTGCTTAAAGATCGATCTCAATTCGCTAAACGTCTGTTTCCTTTTTCAAGATCGAACTAATTCATCCCAGCATTTTAGGCCACGTTCTCCAGCTTGCGATACATCCCAAACAGAACCATTGAATCGCATGCAGTCGAAAGATTGTTTAAGCAATGATTTTGCTTCACTATCAGCAAGAAAACATGGACCTTCGATTGTAGAACAACAGCCTAATTTAATAAGCGGCTTGCGATCAAAAATGGTTCGCCCTCAAATTTCATTGAATTTCGAATTCGTCATTTTTTAAGTTAAAATTTAAATTTGTTATTCACTTGATGGCAACACGTTAATGATGAAATAAAATGTTAATTCTTTTTTCATAAATTCAAAATTTGAAATTATCGCCAAGTAAATAAGACTGATCAAAGCTGTTTTATAATTGAATTGTTTAATTGTTGGAAATCTCAATGTGCAACAGCGATAGCTGCTTCCAACTTCCATTGTGAAGTTTAATGAACTAATTCGGAACTACTGGTTTCGAGTTTAATCGTACAAAAATTTTTTAGGACAAAAAATCTAAAGGACGAAAGCGAAAAGCATATGAAAAGCTAGAATGGAGTGGCATCGAATCATTGGATGTGTCGTTTCTGACATCAAAAGTTGGTGTAGGTGTTACTTCCAAAGATGAACAGATTTTTTTTAAATGTTTGCATAGATTATGACTATGTTTTGCGACTTTAGCATCGTTTTTGGACCACGGTCCAAGGCGAAATATGAACAAATAAGTGATGGAAAAAAAAAAGGTTGTTAAGAAATTCTTTTTGTACATAAGAATGATACTGAAATCGGGAGTTAAATTCTAGATTTTTCAAATCGATCGACTACCTCTATAGATTTTGTGATACTACTAAGTTGATAGGTTTTGTTTTGCAGGAAGATGGTGAGAGTGGTGATGATATTAATTTCACATGCTCTGGTGAATTTAAACTTCGTGAATGCAAATTGGAAATCAAAGACGAAGCAGTCGAATCCTCTAATAGTCGATTGGTAGTATTACAAAATGAATCTTCTCTTATTAGTGTTTCAACTTCTCAGGCACAAGACGGTGTGCGCAATTTGCCGGTGTTCTCACAAAGTAAACTTTTTTCTTCCAAAATATTGGCAAAAATATTGCTATCCATTATTACGAATTTGCTTTTTCACTCAATAATGGAACATTATTTTTTACTTGGTTAATAGAGATAAATACTTTAATCATGTGTATGTATAATTTTTGAAAGCCAAAAACAACATTAAAACGCGATATAGCATCCCAAACATCGGCATAAAAGATTTGCATTTATTTTTGTGCATATTATAGGTGCCTGAAAAATCGGACTTGAAAATATTTCACTTGATGTGTTTTAAAATTTAATTTTCACAAATTATCGGGATATTTATTGAGATATTTTTTTCTTTTAGTCGGGTCTGTTTTGCCATCGAGTACGGATGTTCACTTGACTCCCAGTATCTTCACTTCTGAATGTGATACTCAGCCTTTGTTTCTTGATGATTGTAACCCATCCACTATTGCAATGATTGAAAGAAGTCCGGTTGATGTAAGTTTTATTATTTTAATAGGAAGTGTAGTTAAATATAAGAGCAGGTTCTACTGATGAGGTGAGATAGTATGCAATATTTCGAGATCTGGTAGCGACCACTCATAAAAGAAATAGTTTGGTCAGTTCTGTTCTTCTCCAACATCTTTCTGTTTTTTTGCAGACATCATATCAATGACATAATTTAAGTTTTTAAAAATTATATTGAAAAAAATTCAATTAATCCAAAGCATATCTTCGAGTTTCTTTTCTTCCATTATTGGATTTTTCAGACTGCTGTGACTGATTCGGTGCATTTATCTCCCCCAGCAAGCAACGAAAGGGTTGAGCCGACGCAGATTTTGGGGGGAACTGTTGCAAATGTGGTTTGTTATTCCGATTTTTCGTTTAATTCTGAAGTTTTAATTTCAAAATCTGTTTCATATTTGGATAGTGAGGTCTATCTGGATTTGTCTAAAAACCTTTATAGAAATCGTTTATAAAATTGTCTGAAATCCTTTATGAAACACCACTAAAATCATTTATGAAATTTTCAGATTGCCTAGAAATATTTCTAAATTTATAATTCTTGCAGATGGCACGTGTTGGCGGACCTCCATCAGTAGGCGATTACATGATATATCCAACTCCCCCATCAGTTGATGCAACTCAAGTAAGTTTCACCTTTTAACCTATAATTGATTGCTTTGTACCTTTCGTTAAGTTATTATATCTAGTTGTTTTTAATTTGCTAATTTTCCTCAATTTTAGGAGTTCTTTAATAGAGAGGGTAGTAAAGGATTTCTCTCCAGATGTTATGATTTTTTTTATAAAATTTTCTCCTGACATCATAATTTCTATCTAAAAAAATTTATAAAGTTCATTTTTTCAGTCTCAACAGTTTAGTCCTCAAAATACGCTCATACAGGCAAATCCAACTAGTATTCTCTACCCACCAACGGTTTCGTATATGGCAGCAGCAGCGGCAGCAGTAAATCTTTGTCATAATATTCCTCCCGTGCAAATACCTCCTAATGTTATTTCGGAAACTGATATTGCGACCGAAACCGTCTCAACTGTTAAACAAGAACTTGATAATGACGATGAAAGACTTTTGGTTTGTTTCAAAATACTTTTGTTAGAAAATGCTAGGCAAGTTAGATGTGGTTATTTTTTTGAGCGTGAAGTTTTTGCATTGTATTGTCTTGAATAAGGATCCATATTTTTACAGGTTAATCTCTATTTTGATTTGCTTTACTTATTCACTTTAAGGATATTAAAAAATAATATCAGCAAATTTAACTTTACGGTTTAAATCAATATGTGTAATGACATATTTCTTTCTTCAACGCAATCGTTTTCTAAAAATGCTAGAAATGGGCATTGGAAATGAAAATCGAACGAGAATTTAAAAAATTTTTTATGCCCGATCTTCTTTTTTAATTCATGAAACCATCTATATGATAATTTAAAAGGTAACTGTAAACGAAGGTGGTGAACAAACTCTTGATTTATGTTTTTTAATTTTTTAAGATATGTTTTTTTGATTTTTTAAGATTAAATTTCATAAATCTATACTTTATCATAAAACCGATAGTTTATTGCACTTTTTTGAATAAAAGAAGTTGAGTGAAAATCTTATGCAGGGTAAGCTGCATTATTCGATTGGTGAAAAACCGGTGTACGGTAAATTTATGAAATTGGAGATGGCACTAAGTGGAAAGTTTGCTGGAAATATACTTGCCAAAGAATTTTTATCGTTGGAGGTAAAATCTTCGTTGTTGATGGGATCATGTGGAAAAAATAAGAGATGGGAAGACAAAGGGTGAGATAAGTGTCATTTATAGGTTCGATTTTCGTCTCACAGAATTCTACGTAAATAGTTGATTGAAAGGAAGATTTTCTCATCATTAAAGGGACTAAGTAAACCACTTCTTAATTTCAGGTTTTTTTCAAAATTAAAAAAGTTTCAGAATTGCATTTTTATTTTACCGTTCCAGAAGCTTTGAAATCTTAGGCAAAAGAATGTCAAGTGCTAGAAGGTGTCTATGCAGATCAATTAAAGCTCATCAAAACAGCTGTTGCGGCGCGTGAGAAGCGGAGAAAGGTTGGTCGTGCTCCAGATTATTTATTCATGCGTGAACGTTTTCGGAATCTTGCCCCACACTCATCCTTCGCCACTACTCGTCATTATCGAATACCATATAACAATGGTCATATGCTTTCTTCGCACTGTCTACCAACTTTGCAAAGTATGATTTTGAATTTTTGATTTTAAAATATGAATTTGAACCGTTCAAATATAGGGAAACCGAATGTTACATTTAATTGAAGATTTGGATTAATACTTTTTATTCTTCATCTTAGCAGTTTATGGTTTTACATGTTATCATTTTAATTATTCCAAAGTTTATTGTGCACTATTTAGGATCTAATATTTTCCGCACCTTTTGTTTGTCTCTTGATTTCATTCATTAATGTTATTTAATCAAAAAAGTCAAAATTAACATTTGAATCTTAACATTTGCAGTGTTACAACACGGTATGTCAATGCCTAATTTCGTTACAAATGGGCCATCGTTTGCGGGAGCATCATATAATGGTAATAATTCAATGATGAGCGTGATGATGAGTAATAGTTGTATGCCACCCAATGGTACCGCCATTATGCAAACGATCCCTGGTTCCTCACGAATGGGTGTTGTTCATATGAATCAGCAAATGTCGATGGCACATCTTCGGTCGTTAACAAGGTTTGTTTCTAATTGTAAAAAGCTAACTGCGGAACATAAATTTCTAACATGATTTTAGAAATCACGAATCCTTCAGGATACCATCCATACCACCATACGCATCACAAACCGGTGCACCACAACATCCCTCTTTTATGGGTCAATCAGCTCAATTCTGTGGTCCACCTGGAGTGATGAATGCTCCAAATCCGATCTGTTCATTTCCGGGTGGTCCAATGTGCTCAATGAATACTGATCCAATGCAGTCATCGCACATGCTTGGTGGAATGCATGGCACAGCTCCATCGCAATCATTAGGCGCAAATAGTATGCATGGAGCGGGACCACCAAACGGACAGTTTTCCATGCAACAACCGCAACAACCATTCCAACAGCTCAGTCATTTTGTTAACAATGCCAATTTCAATGGGCAGATGGGAATGACAACCGTGAATCCATCACAGCAGAATATCTATCAGCAACAGGTATTCGGTGCTCTCAAGTGTTATATTTGTTGGCGACTGTCCTATGTAGTTTCTTCTCTAATATATCAAACATTTAGCTGAAAATGGGATAAAATAGCTCCAGATCTCTGGGATGTAACATCAATTTCCACTGAAATTAGCAGGAGAGTTTCAAATCCCCAATCACTTAATTTTATTCTGTAATATTAGAGTTTAGTTTTGGATACTCTAAATTAAGAAGTAATTCGTCCAATTTCAGATGATGTTCCGTTGCAATATAAGTGGAAACTTGTCAGCACAACATGCCATTCATTCATCAGACTCCTATGGAATTGATTCGCAGGTGCGAAAATTATGTGTTGAATTACTTTAAAATTAGGTAGCATCGATTATTCTGTAACAGTGCTTACGATTAGTCAAAATTCGGAAGTTTATCAACTGTATAATGAGACCATTATTCAAAATTCTAAAAAACAAACATTTTGTGATTTAAGACTATAACGTTTACTTTCCAGAGTCAAGCATCAGTCGAACCACCACCACCATTTTCTCAAGCAATAAACCATCCGTATCCTCCAGTACATAACGTTCAAGCTGGTTCAATGATGTATTCGCAATCGCCGCACATGATACGTCCGAATACGTTAATAGCACAAGCGCAAAATCCAAACATGATGTGCGGTCCGCGGACATCGCAGAATTCCATGATAGCAGTGCCACCATCCATCGGAAGTCCTAATAATAGCGGGTTATTTGGAAAGTAAGCAAATAGTTATTCAAAGATTTTATCGCTTGCCAAACACTTACTAAGCAAATAATGAGAAAAATAAATGCAACAAAAATAGTAAATAAACATTTGTCGAAAAAATCTGTAGATACTCCTGTTTATAGAACTAACTTAAGGTAAATTATTGAAACCTTTTTTAGCCGTCTAATGAATATGCCGCCTGTTATGGATACAACTGGTGTTCCACCGAATAATATACGGACACATCCGGAAGGAAAATCCTTGGTACTTGCTGTACTACTCCAGGATACTGTTCTGGATCTTCATTATGATTCAGTTTTCGATTCTTGTCCAATTTGTTCATGTAATGGTAGCATCAGAGCGAAGGTAAACGTTCCTTTTTTTTTTATTTAGCCGTATCTCATTGTCCTACTGAAAGTAAAAGTTGTGTTTTTCTGGAGGAGATTGACTTTATGAGAAGGAAAGATGATATTAATAAGATTAAATGAAACTTCAACAAACTTTCAGGAACTTGGAGTCTATATAACACCGCCCGAAGTGCTGAGACAATCACCAGCGCAGCAACAGCTAATTGTTAGCAAGCCAACCAGTGGATTCTATAATAATACATCAAATTCGTGTAACTGTGGATTTAGGTACGGTTTTCAAGTATTTGGGTTCATCTTTGTAGAAATCAAGTTTTTATTTGGATTTTTTGGCACAATCCTACCTGAAGTTTTTGATTCATTGTTTCGTATGGTTGTCATTATTGACAGTAACTGTCATGTTAATTTACTTGTATCTTCGGGAAAATATCAATAATGATGTATTCTTCGTTAGACGCTTAATTTTAGTTATTATTTTAGTTATTGTTTATAAGATTTATATCTTGTGCTGGCTTTGTAACTTGCTGTCGCTCGTATTTCAATTAGCTTCGTTTCAGTGCTGTTCGACATCGTTATTTAAGTATGAAAGCTGGTTTATTCGCTGAAGATGCAAAGGAAGCAACGGATATCAATGAAACTCAAAATCAACCAGCAATCCCACATACCATTTGGTTCGACTCAATGAGTGGGCGGTTAGTTTTCATTTATATAAAGAAAGATTATTAATTTAAATACTTAAGAATCTTCTGGTTGTGAAAAGAAAAACAGCCTAAGCATCAGCTGACATACATAAATTTATACAGGAACCTCTTTAGTTAAATATGATCTGAAAAACATTATAATGATGACACTAGTAATCTATAAATTTTATAAAATCAAGTCGTTAAGGAGAAGTTGATTGAAGTTTTTTGCATTTTATCAAATGGCATCTACCAACTTACTTGGGATTGTATTTTTAAGGGACATGAATTTCATCGCTTTACTGCGTGAACAAACACTTGTGCGTGACCTTGGTGGATTGTTAGATCAGGTCACGTTACTCAGCCTGCAATGTGAGCGAGCCTCTCAGGTAAATACTATTGAAATAATTTTTACAATTTAAAAGATTTAATGATTTGAATGGTGCATAGTGACAGTAGTAGCAAGTGATAGCATGGGAATAATACGAATGAATTCGAAGTTTTAAATGTGTACTTCTTTGCTGAGGATAACATGTATAAATAAATCTACAAAACGTTGAAGTGTATAACTTCAGATTTTCGTGAGTTTGTTATTTATTATTTTTTTTTTAACAGACAGAACGCATTGGGTCCGATTCATCAAAGCATTGTGAGTATATAATTTCGGAGGTGGATCAGCGGGAATTACCGTTGGTATTTCAAGCTGCTTGCGAGGTTGCTTGTATGGAAATGAACTGCCGACGTCCGCCGCACGATGTGCGAAGTGTGCTTCTTCATGACTGGGGAGTTCAGGTAAGTCACTGCTAAAATAATGAAATCAAAGAAGAGGGGGCATATGATAGAAAAATTAAGTAGATGAAGAATGGATCTATTTCTGCAATTCAATGAAAAAATAAACAAAATATAGAATGATTGTAGATTCATCAGGAATAATCTGCTGACAGTCTGAATTGCAGATATCAAATGAAATGCGTGAACCGCGCGAGTCTGAATGCATGGCGTTGTTGCAAGAAATTGGACCAATTCTTGAAGAATCTTTACGAATTGCTCGTTCATCACCACTGTTCGGGAGCAACAACATAGTGGAAGGACCATTGACATGGCGATTTTTCGATCGTAAAGCATTGAAAGCTGCTGGAGGAATGGTATAATTTCAGTCGATTTAATTCGATTCGTAGCTTTTCACTAACGACTTCCCATTGTTTCTTTTATTTGTATGGATTTATAATTATTTAGCTAAAGCAAAAATTGGCATTTTTAATTTTTGTTTTCAAATTATTTAATTCCATTATATGCTTTCAATTATATATTTCTATATTCCTGGCTTTATAATTTTAACTTTTCGAATTTTAATTATTTCCTACAAAAATTGGTAATCAGTTATAAGGGATTTCAGTTAAATTATCTGAGAAGCTTTTTAAGGAAGATGATAGCGGACCGGAAGCTGTGCCGAATATAGTTGTTGCATCGGAAAAAGATGCAATTATAACATCGCCACAGATCATAAGATTGTGGGAAAAGATGTCATTGGAACCGTACGATCAGCCGAAAGATGTACTTTATATCGGTGTTGTTCCGGATAATCTGATTTGCATCGAGAAGACAAAAAAATACCTCATGGACCTGTCTAGGTAAATTACATTAATTTCTTTTTCATATTACTGGCTTCAAATTTTAACAGCATTTCTTTTCAACAAAATACATAAAATTCTTACTAATACTTCAATAAATCACCAGCCGCTTTAAATACTTCACTTCAACTATCCAACTCGTTAACACATTTAGTAACCTGTTCTTATTACAATAACTTCTCGGTTATGTACTTATTCATCTCGATCAAATTAAATCCTTGTCTTCGCTATCCTTGTGGAAACTAGCTCGCTGACATAGAAACACTTCTAATTTCCTAGTGAGCACTTAGTGGTAATGTGTTGCGTTAACAAATTAATATTCAATTCCTTCTCTGGTTACAGAATGTACGAGCAGTGTCGTTTTGGCCGTCACATACCATTTTCACGAGAAATGTTACGAGATGGTCTTCTGCGTGTCCCTACACGGTATCCAGCAACGAATCCAGGTGAATGTGACAATTTCCTGAATCAAGTCGAGCGACACATTGGTGATAACAAGTCGTTGATTACACGATTAAAGGTTCGGAATTATTAATAAAGCTTTTTTTGAAAGTTGGGAAAGTAAAATTTGTTAACCAAAGTGAGGAAGGAACAACAACAGTGATACAACAACAGTAATTGTTTATCATTGCTGTAAAGGACCACAGTAACATTACCCATTATGGCTTCTTAACCTTGATCAATATCAAGATGTAATTTTTAACAACTTTTCCACGGTTGTTTTACTTTGATCGTGATTGTTTCCAGGTGTATATGCAGTATTTCGAAAATGAAATGGCTCGTATACTGATTAACAATGATGATATCTTTAGCCGGGACAAATATCGTGCTGCTTTGGCCGAAAGTCAGGTAACATTATTGTTTTAAGTAATCTATCAATTTCTGTACGTACTAAAATATGTTTGTTAAAATTCAGAATCAGTTTCTCAGCAATTTAAAAATCGAGAGCGTAACATATCTTCAGCCGGTTCAAATACCGTGCTACATTCTATATCACTGCTTATCTGTAGAGTGCTTAATGCGATATTTTTCGATTTCAGATGCACTCCGTGCAGCATGTTTCAATGACAAGTTACCAATGTGGAGGTTATACAGCATCAGGTTCTGATCACATGCCACCACCTCCGGCATCTGGAAGTATTATTATTTCCGGTCAATCCAGTGAAGCCTCACAGGGTATCTTTTCTAAAATTATTTCGATTGATGATTTTGTAAAAGAAGTAATATTCATTTGTCCTTTCAAAGTGCTTAATTTTGCTGTTTGAATTCAGGCCCAAGTAGTGCGAGTGCTCCTAGTTCAGCTGGAGCGACATCTTCAAGCATCGGTGAATCCTTGACACCAGATGGTTCTATTGGTGATGGAGGCGCTCAAAATATGAGCAGCTTTTCATCTTTGATGGCTGAACAGTTAATAGCTGATGGTATTATAGGAGAGGATGAACCGGGAACTCTACCTCATGTTATTGTCATCTACCTCGTAAATATTTGTATTAGTTTTTTGCAAATCGAATTTTGACCTACATAAACCGAAAATTGTAAAAAACAAAGCGATCTTCCGAGCACGAAGATTGTGGTCAGGTGGTAGTTTCTTTCATTTAATTAATTAAAATAACTTACGCTTGTTAGCCATCCACTAAACCTTTGAAATTGAAATGCGAATTCAGGTGAATCCGTTTTTACTGGGTGCTGAAGAAAATCCACTTGTTGCAAGAGTTGTTACGGTTGCTCTGATGCGTGCATTTAATGCACTCCTTTATCGTTTAAACAACAAACGTCGACCGCAGTTACAGTTGGAAATGATTGCGTTACAAAGTGTCTTCGATTATTGCGGTGTTTCTGCTGATTTCCTAAAGGATGAACGTGGACGTTTGAATGGGTATGATCAAGGTATGTTATTCTTATAGTCTTGAGGTCATTTTTAAAAAAAATAAACCGTTGGAGGAAAGCAAATTTTTATTTGCCATGACATGGGGTAGCTAAACTGTTTTATGGTATATATCGAGATAGGAAGTATTGACAGATCAGTGTTATCTTGTGTAACACTGTCTTTCTTATAAATTTAGTTTTTTTTTTTTAAATTTTTTCAAAAATTCAGTTTTCAACTTTTGATTAGTTCGATTTCTCAGGGCATTATTTTTTTAGGACGTTTGGAGAAATCGCAAAATGAACGGTTATCTTCATCCGATTCACTCAAAACTGTTGCTTTTTCGGTTTACACGCATTCGCGTGTGGTATTACCGGATATTGTACGTGGGATTTTGCCAAAAAGTATGACGCGTTTTGGTCCTGCATCGGCTATGGTTGATTTGTTAAACGAACTGGAACGAAAAGAACCTATTTATTACAAAGTATTTCTCCTTTTCATTACGTTTAGGTCTTTAGTTTTGCTGTAACGTTGTCAAAGTTGTATAACTAATGGTTTGTCAAAAAGTCACTTCGGGTCACTTGTTTGGGCTTTACAATGTCTCACGAACCTTATAAAGTTATTTAAAGGTCTCGATATACATTATTTTCATTTCTTGCTACCCACGCGGTATATATTAATAAATACAACATAATTCATATTTCATATTTCAATAATTCATTTCAGATCCCAAGCAAGCCATTCATTCTTGCCCCACCATCACCGGTAATGCAGCGTCCTAATTGTGATCTCATGCAAATCAATA
Organism: Cercopithifilaria johnstoni; assembly: GCA_916381525.1. Classification (NCBI taxonomy): domain Eukaryota; kingdom Metazoa; phylum Nematoda; class Chromadorea; order Rhabditida; family Onchocercidae; genus Cercopithifilaria; species Cercopithifilaria johnstoni. The sequence goes on from CAKAEH010001237.1 coordinate 200,325, forward strand.
CTGATGAAGCTGTATTGTTTGTTAGTTATTGTTTAATAGGAAATGACTGGCTTGCTGCCACCGTGACAGATCATCAAGGCCATTCGCTCGACAACTGCTTAATTAATTTGAGGTTAAAACCTGATCATAAAAGGTATGTTGTTTGTCCTGCCCAAAATAATTGAATGTTGTTTAGCTTTGTGCACAGTAATTACTTTGTTCTGGAAAAATTATTTACGAATTCGAGAGGATAATATTTTTAATATTTGGGAGGTATAGGGAGATCTAATTGTGAGCAATGTATCTGGTCATATATCGGAATGGCACAAGTCGGTGCAAACATGATGTGGGAAATGTTAATTGATTACAGGGTGAATATGAGGTACAAACAGTCGACACAGATCCGAGATAGTTTGTATCGTCTGTGGTCATACATTCTGGGTACACTAGCTAATGGCACCAGGAACTGGCGGCTTGTTATTGGTAGAGTTGGACGAATTGGTCATGGAGAATTTAAATGTAAGGTGTTGATATTTAAATCACATTCATTGTTCCCAAAATGTTCGTGTTAGGTAGTAGCCTCTACTCTAATGAATATTATTTCAATCATATTTTGACCCAGAAAAAAGTAATTCAGCAGTTTAAACTTGAAACTAAAACTGTTCATCAGGAACCATTATTCCGAAATTTTCTAATTTAGATAGTCGTTTTTGCTTTTCGTACAGGTAGCTATCTGTTTTCATTACATTATCATTAACTAGTGAATTTCATTATATTATCATTAACTAGTGAATTTGAAGTTTTTTAAGATTAATGGAGCCTCTGCTTTGATAAAGAAGTTTTATTAAAATAGTTCTTCTCATTTCAGTTTGGACTCAAATCCTCAGCAAATCCTATTTGAAACAAGTTGGAACACGCATGAAACATGTGTGTCGGGCATGCCATGTGATGCCCGGGACTTCGGTAATTCTTTTTTTACTTGTTGAAAAAACATTGTGGATTAGTTTTGTATTTAAATTCGATTTTGTTTTTAATCAAATTCAAGTTTGATTAATTTAGACTCGTAAATAGCTTCTGAAAAAATTAACACGTGTGTTTTAGGAAGTTCCCGGAGTGTTGTCAGCTTGTTTGGTCAGCCTAGAACCCGAAGCTCATCTTCGTGTTTTTCCGTCATCCTTTCAGCACGATGATCGTTTCCTGAAAAATTCTCGACATCGTACATTGACGACACCAGATGATACAAGTTGTACACATATTTTGGTTTTCCCTACCAGTCCTGAGTTGAATGTATGCTTTCTTGAAGTGTTTCAGGCTTTTTTTTACATTAACTTGTATTTTTTTTAAAAATTTAATCAGAATTTGCGGAATGTTCTTAGATTCTACTTTAAAAGTTTAGTGATATAAAAATTTTGACTTTAAACATATTGTCTGACATTCGCATACAGTTTTTCAAAATGTTTTTCACTCAAAACTTTAATTTTTTCTAAACTGTAATATAAGTGCAGAGAGAGTGCGCATATACTTTTATGCAATTAAAATAATGATTTTTTTGAGTTCAGTTTTGAAAAGTTAAAAACCCGGCAAGCAAGACTTATCATTTTAACTAGCTTAGCATCTTGACATGCATGCAATTTCGAAGTATTAGTCGTTTAACAACGACTTAAAGGTAAAAGAATGACGAGTTTGAATGTTTGTCCATCATTTACGATTTAAAAGATTCTGCTATATGTTGCGTAATTTTGATATTTTTGATGCTTGATTATAAATTTTATTACAGTTAGATCATCAAGGTGGGAATGGTGTTGCCGAGTTGGAGGAGGATGATTTTTCAAATTTGTTAACGGAAGAAATTGGTGAGGAATTCAGTGAACTGATTGGAAATGGTGAGGATTTGATGACAAATGGTACTGGACCACCGCCACAATCAACAAGCTTTCGACTGGGTGGAAACACAGGGATTCCAAGTGAATATGCTGGTGAGCACGTCAAAATTTTAAAACATATTCTTCCAAAAATGAAATAAAGTTAAACAATTAATTTATATTAAGTATATGCATTCTTCAGTGACATTATTGACTGGAATCAAACATAATTAATTTTAGCAGAAAGAGTTAATTGAGTCATAAGACAATTTTGTTTCTGTTGTACACATTCATTGTTTGCACTTTTATTTAAAAATAATGGAAACATGCTTTAAAAAGGAGTATAAAATTAGAGTAGATCCACCACGCTTATTTACTTTTTGTATTAATTTTAAGGTTCATTTTATTGCAGTGGATCACGTTTAAATTCCGTTATTTTGCTTGAAACGATCAGATTTTTCGCTTGCTGGTCTTCATAAATTTATCTGATTGTATCTACTACTAGTTTCAGAAGATTTAATGAAAATTTTTAGATGTTTCGATAGAAAATCAACCACTCGCAACCGGTTACTATATTTCAACAGCACCAGCATCTGATTTACCGGATTGGTTCTGGTCAGCATGTCCTTCTGCGAAACGACGAAATCCGGTACATCTAAAAAGTTCACTTCATTTAAATACACCAAATGTTCAACAAGGCGATGATATCTCATCATTTGGTAAAAGTACCGAAGCTTGTCATCATCAGTTGGATAGTCAGGCAACAGCCGATGTCCTCAGGTATCGTTCATATAGAGAAATCTTCTGAAAGTATTATTTGAGTAGATTTGTCTCTCTTGTATTTTCTGACTTCTTTGAGCATAATTGCCACGTTACTATCATCTTCCTTTATTACATTTGGAGACGTCTCATCTTTTATCGTTGAGAATATTATTTGACTTCAGGTATAAGATGGAGATGAGTTATATTTTACTAACCTATTTTTATAAGCCCATTTTCAAGCAAAATTCCACTCTAATTTTAGGTATGTTTTGGAAATGTACAATGCCTTATCGTGGCTCAATATGGATCTGGTAAGCGGTGAACGGCGTTCCTGTCTACCCGTTCATATTCAAGCTCTTATGTGGCTTTGCAATGCCGTTAATCGCTTCATTAATTGAGAGATTAAGAGAATTAAAATGCATTTTATCTTAATCTCAAAAGGATGTTGTGTTATTTGAGGTTTCTTGCTTGATTTTTGAGTTTTGAAATTGGTTTAGCCTGAGAAGGCGCAAGAACGAATTTGAATTTTGATAAGTTATACTCACAGCAAAGAATTGTTTAAACTGGGCTGAAGTTTCTGAGTCTATTTTCGTCAGGGACCCGACTTATAGGATTTTGTAGTAATAATCGGTGATTGTTTTATTTTAAATATTAATTGGAAATTTGCATTATTTATTGGGAAACTTTCACGGCCCCTGGAATCTCTGAATATTTCTCTTTATTTCCTTTACATGAAATGTTTGGAAGTTTATTATCAATATATTATTTTTTTTGCCAGTTTTGTTTATAACTATCAATTATGTAATTATTCTTATGTATTGTGAGGAAGAGGCATGGTTCTAGATTGTATTTCATTTTATTTATCTTTATTTTCGGTAATTCTTTGATATCCATAATTTCGATGTCGATTACCGTGTTCGTTTTTCGCTTTATAAGCAGGTTTCTGCAGTTTTCCGATTTCGTGTTTGTATCTGTTTTCCTGATTTTATAAGAGTTTTTCAAAATAATTTTTCTTTACAACTTTTTTCCTCTACCGCATAAAAAATTAGAAAATTCTAACATGCATTGAACGATAGAGCCTCAGGCTGATATATTGAGTACAAATATGCGGAGAATTTCTTTTTCTACTTTAGATTATTCCTGATTTAGATGTTAGACTTGCAGTTGCGGATATGCATTTCGAGCTCAGATTCTAAAATTATGTACGACACGCTACATCTCAATTCCTTTTTTAACCTTTAATTTTCCGTTTTAGAACTACGCGATGGGTCAAAAAACTTGGAATTTTCATAACTTCGAATTATTATTGTTATTATTTCTCATGTTTAGTATATCTTCAGGGATATTTTATAACTTCTGGAAAATGAAAGAATGGAAATCTGATCTTTTCTGGAAGTTTCTGCAATCTTCTCGTGTTAAAACTTTTTTCTCTTAGCTTATTGTATAAATCATAGCTGTTCGTTTTATCTTTCATTTGTAATTTGTCTATAAATATGGTTTACTTTTATTTCTTCATTTTCCCCTATTTGTTAGTGATTGCATCATACACCACTGTAATCACTACTATTATATTATCTGCTTGGTAGCCCAGCTATGAATTGCAATATGCCGATTATTTACATTTTTGCATTATTTATGATTATTTCTTCCATATATTTGTTTGAAAATAATAAAATTGTGTTTAGGTGATGAATACGGTCGTCTTTTAAAAAGATATCTTGGAAGATATAATTTATTGATTGTATTCTATTTATAAGAACAAATTGGAACGATATTGTAAAACTATTACCCATCAGTGTTTATTTTCGTTTTCACACAAGTTTTTGTGCTTTTGTTTTTTATGCTTATTTGAAAACATTCTTGTGTTTTCTTCTTTTACTTTATTTGATTTTATATTTTTATTGTGATATTTGTACTTGATGTTGAACGATGCAAATGAAACAATAGTTTGTTTGTATGCTTTTTATTTCCTCTCTTCTGCCACGGTTTACTTCTTTCCGCTATGGAAATGAGAAATGGTAATTGTCGACATTTTTCTTAAATTGAGGAATCGGAAGGCAAATTTTAAAATGGTTATAACAAATATATATTAGAATATCAATAACTATTACCAGTTAATGAAAAGGAAATGAAATATTGGTTCTCATATAAAAAGTCAAACGTTATATGGGTTTTCTCGTGGATTTATTTGCTATTTTAGATTTCCTTTAGAAAGAGGGATAAATCCTTGATAATACCAATCTTTGTTGATTGGAAGTCCAGAACTGACTGATTGGGGAAACAGTCTCCGGTTTTATCTTATGGAGTTTTTTGGAGTCTCCTAGTATGTTAGCTGTCGGATGGTTGATGCTATTCGGTAAGATGCAAATTACTAATAAGTGTTCGGTCGCGATGACGATTGGTTTAATTTAAATCATCCTCATCGTTGCATCTTTCACTGATTAGTGGGAACGGGTAATGGCCGGTCGCATTTCACTTATTAAAATTGTAACGGATAGTCGGAAAAGCGGATTGGTTCTGTGAAGGTGTGTCAATCAGGATTAGAAGTTTGGACTGCTTTGAAAGTACTGAGGGAGAATCCATATATTTGGGGAGGAAATTCGTTTATCAAATGCAGTATGAAATGAACATCAAACTTATATGAGGAGAAGTTTCAAATGTAAAATTTACTTCAGAAATTTTCCCAGTATCTAGGATGATGGCTGGCAATCCACCGGATATTTCGAAAGGTATGTGTTTTATATATTTCTCCGTTAGACAAATTTCTTTTTCGCTTTCAAGAAATGTTACATAAGCAGATATCAATTCGTTGAAGTGTCACAGGAGTGCACGAATCATTTCCACCCAAATGTATAAATGATCCGCAGAATGTAGCGGAGCGAGAATTACAACAGCAACAAGCCAAACTGTTAGATCAAATAAATGTACACGTGGAAAACTGCTCTTTGAGTACCAAGAAAAACGTTTAAATCTCAATGAAAATTTGAAAATATAGTCAAAATACTGTTTGAAAATATAATCGCCGTATATTTCAATAACATTTCGATGCTTGGAATAAGATTCCAACCTTAAACTGATAAAAGGAGAAGTATCCAAAAAACGATGTCATGCTAATCAGTTCACATTTCCATTTCTAGAATTCAAGTTTCACCAATGATGAATTTTTATTATAATCGATCACAAAATATCTCGCTCTCCTGCTTTAAAATGTCTCTGAAAGACTGCACGATTGGAATCCGTGTTTGAGGGATTTTGGAGTTTTGACTAAAATGCAGCAGAATCAGGCATAATCAACGAAATGAAGGAGTAAATCCCCCAAACTATCTCATTCCTAACTGGAATTTGAAATTTCATTATAATATCTAGATTTCGATTAGTTCAGTTTTTTATATAGGACATTCCAAACACTCCAATTAAATCAATTGTGAAAGAAAGGGAAGAATAAAATAAACGGCTGAAGTATTTCATTCAGTCAATTCACCATCGTGCTGGAATACCATATAATGCAATTTTGCAAAAATATTGTCAACCAAAAAAATTACCGACTAAAGTAAAATATGGTGGCGCATGATGGAAAAGGGGAGCCTGAAAAAAAAAGAAAATAATATGTAACTAACAAAACTGTTTTCCCAAAATTTTGTTTTCAGTTTATTTTAAATTTACTTACTTCAATAGTCAATTTATTCGGTCCAGTGTAAATACTGTGCGTTAGCTCATATTCCCAGACACCGTCCGGTAGAAAAACATCTCGTGACGTTGCGCCTTCCGTTAAAATTGGTGCAACAATCATGGTGTCATCTATAACAAACTGATCGCCAGAGTGCAATGCTTCTGGATTTTCCGAAAGCCACCATAAAGGCCTGGAATATCATTTTTCCAGAAGTGGGAAATATCACTTTTCATTTAAAAAAAGTTTGGTGCTTTAATTAGCTTAGCAAACCATTGAATATTACATAACAGGAATGGTTCCTGCGGCAAACATCCAAAAGTTATATTTCCGAATTCTGCAATGTAGAACAACCATATTTTATTATAATTTAAAATACTGATGAAACTGCCATAAAACAAACTATAGACCGTATTACGGGTTGGCCGCTTTTGCAACTTTTTCGGCAGGCTTCAATCAAGAAATTTAACAGCTCATTGCGTTTTTGCATAATCCGATGGAAAATATCACATGTCTCGTTATCATATTGCCATGGAGAATATGAAAATTGCATGGATAGTAAGAACTCATTTGCCTAAAACAATAATAGTTAAGCTTCACTTTAAACTCATTTATATTTGCTACAAATAGGGGGCTGCGAGATAAAATTTTACGTCGCCCCATCATGCATAGATTTTCTGAACGGAATATAAGCTTATCCAACACTCCCAGCCATGAAAACATTTTTGACTACACAGGAGTGAGATTTTGGTTGATGAAGACTCGGCCGTTTCCCTGAAATTGCTTGAAAATTTGGCAATTTCACCAATATCAGTCTTTTACCATTGTCACATTGCGATGGTGCCCGTACGTAAAACAATAGGAGAAAATTAAAATATACGAGCTAAACTGTGAAAATGTGAGCACGGAGATAAAGAAAAAAATATTTCCTGCATTTCATCATCATAAAAGTATAAATATAATAAAAGGAAATAGAAAGAATGCCTGCATCCAACGGATGTACAGTTCTTTGCTACATTTTTGGCCATCATATCCATTACCACCTATCATATCAGGTAAATTATAATAATAACCGTGTAGTCCGAAATTAAGTACTATTGGTATTAAAGTGTTCAAACCAATGTTATTCCTAAAATTATGTTTAACAATAAAGATATTAAAAATCATACAAATTACATTTTTTTTTGTTCATAGCTGTTTACTGCAATAATATCCGGTTACAAACATTATTTTCTCGACATATCATTTTCATTAATTGCAGAAATTTGAAAAAATGAATTAATTATACAAACCAGGTTGACAGACGATCCATTGTTCTGTAAAATATCGGTAGGGATTGCGTACGACGAAAAACTCTTACCTGCAATGAACAAAGTGAGCAAAAATTTCATGTTTGATGCTGCTACTCAAGAATTAATATGACTTCAATTTTGTTTCATGAAAGTACCAAACAAATTATTCAGATGTACCCGTATGCTTCACTTGAACTAAAAACGAATGCTTTATTTAACTAATCGTTATAATTGTTAAAATTCACTCAAATTAGTTCTTAAGCTATATAGGTATTTGCATATCAAATCTAAATTTGTTAGATTTGAACTAGATTTTGAACTATTTCAAATATGTATTACACTGAATTTTATTTTATATCTTAATGATTTGAGTGTCATTACAGGGTCAACATCCTTTGATTCAGGAGGATGACTTTCCAGAAAATGTAGAAATTATTATCTATTAATTCACGTTTGTTTCAATATATACCTCAATTGAGGATCCAAACGATGCAGCTGCTCGGATGTAAGCTTCGCAAAAATCATTTGGCGAAACACCAGAATGCAGACGAACATTATTTGGAAGATAAGTTACTTCACCTGCATCAAATTTGAATGAAAATATGCCAAGCTGAAAAGAAGCAGACATCTAATAGATTAACATAAGGAATTCTCCAACAGCGAAAAACAATCTTATAGTTTATTAGCTTCTACTTTTATTTTTGATTTATCATTGTCTATGGTTTTGTAATTCCTGCCATTTATTTTATTTCTGTTACTTAAGAGACTGCATAATTTCTAACTTTCATTATTTGTCGTTAACCGAAATGGTATGGTTCCTCCGTCGTTATCCTTTACTACTAACTGTCCTTATGCAATATTTAGAAGTATTTTTGATCATTGCCTTGGAAAAATTTTCCTATCTCTTACTATTTTCTCAAATTTCAGGACTATGGAAATATTGCAATGCTAGTATAATGAAGTCAATTTCCAAAGTCCATTGATTAAATACTTTTGTTTAAATCACCACCTTTTTAATTTTTTCCAGCTGTTTACAAAACCAGTGCACCGCTTCAGGATTTGTGAAGTCGATTACATAAGCTTGTCCTTGCCACCACTCAACAATTCCTGGTTGATCGCCGGAATCTTTCACAAACAAATGTCGCAGTGCCAGATTTTTCCCGTTATCACTTTCCAAATTGACAAATGGATGGACCCATAGAGTTAGCCGAATCTCCCACTGTTTCAATTGCTTGCACATACCTTCGACGTCCGGGAATTTGGCCTTATTAAACTAAAGTGCAACGAGCAACATGAACATGAAAACTGAACTATGCAAATATCAATAAATATTAGGTGTCTTGATTCCAAATTTCTTGGAGTTTCAAATTTAAGAAACCAAAGTTTCAAAAAATTTCAAATAGAAAGATCAAATTAAATTAAAAATAAATGAGTAAAAACTTGAAGTAAATTACAAAAAGACATACTTCAAAATCGCCATAATATGTAGTCCAGCTATCATCTAACTCAAGCTGGCAGATCGGTGCATGATGATTTAGAATTTCTTGCGCAAATTCAAGCACATCATGTTGGGTTACTTTCTCCGAGTATCTTCAATTACAACTACAAAAATTGACATCCCTTTTTGAATAGCTTGCGTCAGACGGCAGGAAATATAACTTCTAGACAAAAAAAGACAAATAAGGTAATTTATGATAATATTAGCATAACGCAATACAGATGATTATATAAAAAGATATACAAACATTTGTTACCTTGCCCAGGTTGACCAAATAGGTTTGCGAATCAGTGCTTCATCAGGAATAGTTGTGCACGAATCATACAAATTTCCATGAAGAACTACGTGGAATTCACGTAAGGTACAACGCTTCGCTACAAATATTGAATAGGAAAGAATTGGTGAGATAGTATTATCCTAAAAATGAAGTTTTAAAAAAAGAAAAACTCGAAAATTCGACTTTATTTGTTTTTCATCTAAGTATTTTAATATCAACAAAATTCAAAGTTGGGAGTTAATATAACAAAAATTTTTGTTTGAAAATTTCTACAGCTGTTTGAATCTTCCTCTTCCTCAAGTCATAGAAATGTTCTATAATCTTTTCGCATATTAAATACCTATTGGAAATAAACCCTAAATTTTTTAACCTTGTTTCTTATTTTGCTTTTACTATCATCAGATGGTCATACAAGTTAAACTACTTAGCGAAACATTTACAAAGAGTGTTTTTCTTTTCAGCTTTTTAAATAACTTAAATTCGTATTTTCGATTTTTTGGATAATTTCAATTTCTCTCTTCCAACAAAATATAACTTACACAGAAACTGGCATAAGGAGAATTGTCAATTTGTGCTTGAAGTGAAAGTCTGCCAGAGCTATATGCTGTCCAAAGCGGTACCTCATCAGGGACAAAAACTGCAAATTTACTGGAACACAACCAGTACCGCTCCATTCCAGATGAGTTTTTTGCATTATCATAAAAATGACAAAATTGAGCCATAATTTTGAAACTTCTAGAATTGATTAGAAAAGAAAAATTCTTCTTTGTATTGAAATACGATAAATAGTTGCGAAAGTTCTTCAAAATTTTTAAAAATTTCAGACGAATATTTAACGACTTTCGTAGAAATTTAAAGTAAAATAAAATATCTTACGGAAGAAAGAAAAAAAACGAAAAATGCTCCTTAACAAAAATCTACAATTACCTTTAGCGTATCCGATGGTAAATATGGTGAAAAATGTTGCAAAGTTTCAGCTAAAGGCCAAGTTTGCTGGGCCATCTGAGGTCCACCATACCACTGGCCGATTTCATCCGTTTGTATTACATCTTTCATGTAATGATAACTTTTGACGCCCATCCATTCAATTTCATATTTTTCATACAGCTCTTCCGATGTATCATATTTAATTCTCAGCTCAATTCCATTATCAATTTTAATTGTTAATAAGTTATAATTCACAGTATATTCTTTTATTTGTACAGTCTGATCAATGAAAGCACACCCAATATTCACTGTTAATATTCGCTTAAATTCCTGTTTTGTTGTAGGAGGGGTTGCAGTAGCAATAGCAGCAGCAGTTGAACTACGATCATCAATTACATCATCAAATCGACTGATTGAAAATAAGCGCTTTGTAAAATTAACTTGCGAATTGCCAATATGTAACGGTAACGTGCACATTTTGATCAACTTTTTTAACAGAAATTTATCTGAAAGTAACAATGAGATAATTTCAAAAATTTCGAAAATTTCTGTACAGAACTTCACTTGTACAAATACAATTAATTCTTTATGAAGAAAGAACGTGAACGAGGTTACGGGGTATAACGATCTAATGCCAAATTAAATGATTAATTATAATGTCTATGTAATCATTGTGAAAGTACACTGAATTTCTCTCAACACGATTTTATTTACAGCACAGTTTGAAGGGAACACAAATTATAATTAAATGATTGAATTCGAAATTGGAATTGAAGAAAAAAGCTAACGGTGATTAACAGCTAAAATAATTAAATGTCAAATAAAGATCTGGAAATGCTTAGGTCCGTGGATTTAAATTGAACTTTGGGAATAAGTGACTTGGGATAACTCTAATATCCAAAAAAGATCTATTTATGAGTATACACATAGACTTAATCTACCAGGCTAAATTGAGTATGCGCATTAAACTAAATATTTCTTCATCACTTCATTTCCTCAATTCTAAAATGTAATTTGTCGAAAATCTTTTAAATCAAAGAATCCGGAAAGAATTTCGTTCGAAGAGACAAGTAGTTTATATTTCGCTCTTTGAAAACTTTCATGGGCCATCTTTTTTTACTTGTGAAGTACTTCTCGGCTCTCTGGGGAGAGACTGGGTAAAAATGGGGGATTTTTCGAAATTTAAATTTTGAGTGGGAAAGTTGTCCATTGCCAGTTCGTTCCAGAATAAAGAAAGTACTTCGAAATAACGAAGATTAGTTGATATAAGGGAAAAATTAAACAGAAGAAAGCAATACTGTAAGATGGGATGATACGCTGTTCGATAATTCTGTTCAGTGTGCTGAAGTATACAAATATTGATTTATTTTAACAGACGCTCCGCTCCATCGTTGGATAAGTAGGAATTGATTTATTCATTTTGCTTGTTCTGCTGTATGGAATGTAATATTATTAATTTTTTTCAAAAGTAATGAGATAGTAAATAATTTTAATAGTTATGGAACATCCATATTTTTTTTGCTTTCGCTCAATTTTATTAAATGTTTAGAGATAGTAAATAGTTTTAATAAAACGTCAAATTGCTGTTATTTATATTTAACGCAGTTTACAAATTGTTAAAGGGTGGATTTTTACAAGAATAAAGCAGTCTGAGTATATTTGCATAATTTTTATATGGACCGTTTACAAATAATTCCTCCAAACAAACATATATTGGCATCAATTCGTTGAAACAAAAAAGATTTTAGCTGTTTTTCTTTCCATCTTAAATAACTTGTAAAAGTTCAAGCTTTGTTACTCCTTATTTTTTATTTGGCTGACCTTTAGCAATTTGAAATTCAAAAAGTTACAAATTTCGTAATTTCTGAAACCAGCTTTTGTAATACTTTTAATAATCCTAGGTCAAATCTTTTAAAGTCTTTTTTGTTTAAAATATTAGTCCAATGGACAAATTCAGAAATCCAAAGCTTATGAATTTTTTCTTATTTAGGTTGCGGGTGTAAAACCTCTCATGTATGGAAAATACTAACAGCGACCACTATAATGAAAAGGAAGATGAATTAAGTGAATGTGAAAATCATTCGGCTGGTAACGATTGTGCTGTGCGAGAAGCAAGTCATGTGATAGTATTGATATCGGACAGTTCGAAAACTGGCAAATATACTCTAACATCGTGGTATTTGAAGCATGTTAACAGCACAGTTGCAATCGAAACAACAAACAAAGTATTACTTCATGAATATTTTCAAATGCATTACTGTTGATTTCCAAGTATTTTCTATTTAAAACTTCAAACGGTGCTTACGTTTTCAGCTCAACCATTTAACGTAAGACCATCACAACAAATACGATTTACTCTTCTTTTAATTCCTTCATTTTTTGTTTTTTGCTTTTGATTCTCTCAAAAAGCGAAAGCATAAGTATTTGTACTGCTATGTGATAACGATTCCTTATTTTATTGTGCGGTAATTTATATTGAGAAACGATTTTTTTTTGTACTCTGTCATCCTAATCGTTTCTCAGGGTGAATTACCTCACAATAAATAAAGAATCATTATCGCATAGCAGTTTTCTTTCCTTTCTTTTGAAAATTTGAAGGTTAATGAGATTAATCATAGCCGATTAAATCAAGTCGCTTCCGTTCATTGTCCGAGAAAATTGATGGTAGATTCAATTATTACTATTTATGGAATTAAATGGATCATTACATGATGAGGTCAGCAAATCTTTTAAGGACGTGAATGAAATAAAGGTTGTAAAAATCAGTGCCCGAGATGGCAATGAAGTGCATGATAATGAGCAGCTGCTGGTAACAAGTAATACACTGATATCATATGTTGTCAAAAGTTATCGTTTTGTTTTTGTCATTGATATCAGTCCTTCTACTTTTATTGTGGTTCGTTTTCTTTTTCGTAGAAGATGTAAGATAAAAATTTTTGGTCAATTCTTAGAATCGAATTAAGAACTTAATCTAGCAATATACTATTAAACTACACTAAACGCAATCTTTTCAGCATATTCCGAACTGATTACAGTCATTACTTATTTGCAGCGTTTTATACGGTTTTTTTGAATTTTAGCATTCTTCGAACTTTGTTGATTGTATCCATAATGAGTTAATCATACCTATTTCTCCGATGCGATTGAGAAAGTTAAGAAAAAACAAGAAAAAGAAAACTAACATTTTTCAGTTCAATCTAATTCAATCCATTTCGTTTTCTACCCATATATATTATTTATTCAATTATTTTCTAGGATGGGACAGCGAGTTGTGTGCCACATTCAAAAATTATCACTCGACTACGACAATGCCTAGAAGGACTTCTTGTGGAAGGAAATTTTCTGCCAGCGAACAAATTCTCGCCCGAAATATTTATTACAATTTGTTTCTACAGTTCATTTATTGCTTTTGATGAAGACAGAGTTAGTATTTAGAAAATTTTTTCGAAGTTCAAAGAAAAATATGCAAAAGGAAATGGAAAATTTTTGATTGAAAGGATGTCGTAGTTGCAGGAAATAACACTTGCATAACTCTTGAAGTTGCTTCAGAATGTGATTTCGGAACTTATATGTCACGTCCTAAACTAAAGAATGACTTCAATTGTAAAAGAATTAATCCTTTATTAAAAAATTATTACAAGCATTGCTAGCTTCTCTTTATTGTTTTATACTGGTGCAAGAAAATTGTCAAAATCAAATAAAATATGAATATGGATAAAGAAATAGGATAAAAAGACAATATATAATAATCTCTCGGTAGATAATAAATAATTAGGAGTGAAAAACTTCATTTGTCAGTGACATTTTGTAATCCCATTTTTTCAAAATTAATTAGCTGCTGTTAAAAGTTATTAGTATTTGTAGGTTATTCTACAAGGTTGTTTACTTACAAAGAATAACATCGGTTCTATTCTGCATTATGTTCAAGAACGGTTTTCATTGTTCTCTAATAGACTGTGTTGGACGATGCAGCCTCATTTGAGGAGATGGAATCAAGAACGAAAGAAGTTGCGGCAGGTAATGATGACAAACTCCTATATATTTCAATGTCACCTGGATAATCTTTTCCTTGTTCTCACAAAAAATTGAAAAATTTGTGCAAAATCTAATTTTTTTTTATTCTCTCACGCACCACACTTTCATTTATCGTAAAGTACTTACTTAATTGCAGCATCTTTCTATAATCTTTTACCTCTTTAAAAATTAAACTTTTACGCAAAATTTAATTTATTTGAAAGTATATTAAAGAAAATTATGGAAAATGTTATCTCCTTTTTCCTTGAAACCCTCAAGTTTGGAAAAATATCTCAAGAAACGAAGTATAGAATATTATAGAAATCGGGAATTTCGGGAATTTCACTTATCAATAAACATAGTGCAGTGAATTACACTTGAGCAATCTACAATGCATGAATAATTGCAGAGAGCTGGAGATCTTCTACCGGAAAATTTTTTTCGCCAACAGTCCCACGCAATGGATGGATTCAGGGATTCGATATTGACTGCACAGTTGGTTTCCCGCTTCTTTTTCAATAAAAATATTGTTGAGTTTTATGTTTTTGAAAGTTCATTATTAAAAATATCTGAGAGATTAGTATTTTAAAAATTCTTCCAAATTTTCCTTAGGCATTGTTCTGATCGAATTATGCATATGTTTGCATATGTCATGTGCTTGTCTTTATAGAATGACTTTTCGACCTGGTCCTGCTGATGAAGGATTCATTAATTCAGAATGGTCATTAATGTTCATGCTGCGAGTTGGTCTCATTGGTTTGCAATTACTATCAGACACTTCGCAACCCAGTAAGACGTAAATAATAGTAGTATTTGCCTGCATAACCAATAATGCTTGCAGTTATGAAAGAAAGCTTCATGAATCCTTACTCTTGTTTAATTTCATAGAAGGAAAAAGCTTCGCATAACAAAAGAGTTCTGCGTAATTCATTTTCGAAAGGTTTTCAAAAAGCTTAACATCACAAATCGTTTCATCCAGTTTTTTCTCGATTTCCACACGAATGAAATGCATTACATGCTACTCAAATATCATAATTTCAAACTTACAATTCCTAATTTGTCATTCATCTGTACGCTCCTTTTACAAATTTCTGCAGACATAGTACTGATTACGGATGCGGTGTGTAATGTGACGGATATACACGCTTTACAAAAATTGATGATTCAATTACGAAATTACTCTATCGCTTGTTCATTTATACAGGTAATATGAATTTTTTTAATAAACATTTCATAACGAATGTAAAATCACTCTTACTGAGTTCATTTTCTAATTTAAGTTTACCAGTTCACATGAATGTTTGATAAAGGTTGCTAGATTTTGGGCGCGTAAGCGTTATTTACGTTGTGATAAGTATGATTTAGTATATGAAATTCAAAAAAAATAGTTTTTGTACTTGTAGTGATGATTCGTGACTGAAACAAAGATAAAAATTGTTTGGGAAGTGATCTGTATTTATTCACTTATTTTCTATTAGATGTGAATTTTATACTTTATCCCCTACCCTTGTTTAGATTCAGAAAGACTGCAATACAGACGCTGTGTTTGGACATTTTTCATCACCCGGATTTTTTACATTCCTTGCGAGGGGGACATCAGGTGTCTACATACCAGACGAACATCAAATCACGGCGGATGTGAGTTCCGAAATTAAAAGAGTTTAGCTGAAATTAAAAGAGTTTATATGTAAACGTTTTCATGTTATTATTAAAATATTTATTGTGCAGGAAAGAACAATATTCTCTTCTTTTTTCAGGATGTTCTTAATCTGATTGAAAATCAACCATTTTTATGCAAAAATCTTCAGCTGTTGGATGCAGCAAATGATTATATCAAAGATCTAATTCATCAGATTAATCCAGAGTTCGTTGAACCATACACATGGTATGTGTTTTCTCTGACCTTCATCATTTCATTTTTTTAAAAATATATTTTTTGAAATTTCAGTCAGGATTTTGTAAATTTTTTCAATTTCTAATGAATGTGTATTTTTTATGTTTGTCTCTCAAAAAATTTTCTTTGAAAATCTTTGAAAATCTTATTTCAGTGGTGTTGTTCGTCGAGTGCATTACAGTATGGAATATGAATCATGTTTGGAGTATTTCTTACGTTTACGGCTTTATGAGGGTTTTATATTGCGTGATTTGAAAGTATTAAAGAAAGGGGAAGATCGGTCGATATTGGTGGAACTTAGTCTACCCTGGAAACCACAAGTGACAATTGGTTATAAAATTTATGCTCTTTATGAAGATCGTGCAAAAAGGTCTATTTTAATTTTGTCATTTTTCAAATTGTCGTATTAGATTTTTCGATTACTCATGATAAATATTATTAGCGTTCAAGTTATTTTAGTCTCAATTCGGGAGTTTTAAACTGAATAACTATTTCCCAAAGATCGTATAGGGTAATTAGTTGAATATTATAGAGCAAAGTTGAAAATAACGGTGATATGTGAAGCACAGTACGGCGTGGTACGAGATCTGTTATCCGATCGTTGTTCCATAAATGTAACAAAGCAGACTTTTTCTGATGCATATCGGCATACCATTTTGGAGTCAGTTAATTTTGCTTTTCCTGAAACATATCTTGATTTAGAGCAAGCTGTTAATTAATATAAAAATTTTATCACCGGAATATTAAGGATAAATATTATTTACTCACCTATACATTTACTTTTAATATTTTTAATTATTGCTATTGTAGATTGCTTGAAAAGGATCGTATGTTAATTCACGTTCATTCATTCAACTCCTTCCCGGATCTTTTTCGTCTTCCGCCCGAAGTATTAAAAGAAAAGTCGCTCTTCCGCTATGTTATCAAAGAAAACAAAGCCGTACTGGCAATAAGTACCAGGTGAATTATCCTAAACAAGCGACATTCTTGATAAATTTGATAATACTTAACTCTCTAAATCTGCGGAACTTCTCCAAAAATTGCCCTGTTAAATTCATCGTGTTTCCTAAAATATGATGGACGGAAGCATGTGATGTACTACAGACTTCGGCATTTTTTCACTCTTCATACTTATATAGTTGTATCCCAACATCAGCGTATTTACTGATTTTTCGATTTAGATTTATTTCCTTTGCAGAGAATTGGAAACTTTGTGCCTACAAAATGTTACCGCGGCAAATTTCATCGAGTTTTGGCGGATTATAAGTGAATTTGAAGAGAAACATTGGTAATAATATAGTATTTGGAGTAGTCAATATTTTTTGATAAAATCAAATTAGACGAATTTGAAACAAATAATGAAACAGGCAGTAGTATGGATCCGTTTTATGATGATATGATGAAACAATATTTATATGTTTGTCAATTTTTTATATAACGAAAAAAACGTAATTCTTCCAGCTTTGAAATAATTAATAAATAAAAACGCTTAGAATGAGACTCAAGCGAAGTTGCTGTGTAATTAATGTTGATTCCAATTGAATGAAAAGTTTGAATCACGTAATTGATTGAATAGGACTCGAACTAAAGAAATTAGTAAATATGACTCTCGCCAAATAATTTTGCTCTGTAGAAACTCCGACGTCTGTTCAAGGCAACCAAATTTTTGTATTCTTCCATAATTTTTTACAATTTTAATTTTTTCAGGCAAAGTTGGTCACAGGTATACACTTTTCGTGTAATTCTTACGCATGATCATCCTTTACCTCCACGGTTATTCCTTTTCGAAGAGCCAAATGTAAAAGTTACATCGCAACTTGCATTAACTATACTCTATGATATGCTCGCGCAAATGACAACATTTTCACTTGTTCATGGACAGACTTATGTAAAGTTTGTTGAAGGGTTTGTTTTTTGATCTTTTATCATTAAAATTTTTTCACTATTTATGTTGCTAGTAAAATCAGATTAGCTAAGCCAACTGGCTTGATAATTGAGCTGCAGATCTCTTTAGGCCTGACTTTTCACTTTTAATTTCCAAATACGTTCAAGGATTTTTAATATATGTACGTCCGACTTGCAAAAATACTACATTGATGGCACTCTTCTGCATAATCAGTTAGTAATAAACTATGTAGATAATGACTGTATTTTTTATCTTTTACTTATAATTCCATTTATACTCTTTTTGTTCTGTTTTAACTTCTCCCTTTTAACCTCTTTTAACTTCTTCAATTTCATGTATTTTCTATAAAAAACTTGAAATATTTTCATGATCTTTCTTTTTCACTTTCAGTAATGATGGTGATGATATTCCGAAATCATTTTATATTGTCAAATTAAGTTTGGAGACTCAATTAGCCGTAATCAAACTAGCATTCCTCGATGGTCTTACGGTTGCGTTCAGAGATGAAGTAACAACAAATTTCCATTTTTTAATATTTTCGAAGAATGATATTGTTATTCATAACGGTGATAGCATCAAGAAGAGGATTTCATTATAAAAGGCGAAATAGATTTCAGCTGCCTGATTGCTGGATTAATTGAGCCAATTGTTCTTACATCAATGTCTCATAGATTTTTTGTGATATCAACTTTTTTTAAAGAAATACTGTAGTATTATCAGTAGAAAACGCGCTGTTTAAATTGACTTATTAATTTTTGTGAGGTATTTTTTCAATTCCTCTATAGTCCACTTCTGCTTGCCTTTTTAAACAAGATGTGTTGGCACTATTTGATAAAATTACATCACAATTCGGAAATCTGCTAATTCCAGGTGATCAGAGAATTTCGGGAAAAATTCAGTTCATTATCTATTGAACAAAGTTGTTTTTTCACTAAAATGCTCGAGTTTGCTGATGTTGGAGACGACTGTACTACAGTTGCCGAAACAATGGTAAATATTCATCTTGAAGATAACCATAATGTGTAAGAGGTTGGTCACATTTTATTACTTCTAGCAATTGCCGGCACTGACTATTATTAATCGTCCATTGGAAATTATGCTTGCACGCTACAAGAAAATTCCGCTTACATTAAATCGAATTATACGATTGGAAAAAACCGATGGAACAAATCGTGACTTGATATTACACAATTCACTTGCCAAATATTTTTGTTGCAGGTAACTTTTTTCGGTTTCATATTGACGATGGTGCTAGAAAAAACAAAGTAGTCATGACTGATGCTTATCTAGTTTTGAAAAACTAAATTTTAAAAATTCTAAAGTTTAAAATTTCTCCGTAGATATATAACATTGCCACGGTTATCTTATCGAATGAGATGACATCATTGTCCTCAAATCTAATCGAGGGGTGGATTTTGATAGAATTTTCACTCTTGAGATTGATCACATTGTTCTGGATGGTGTTTGTTTATCAAGTTCACGTTTTCGTGCAAAAATTATATTTTCAATATGTCGGAAAATTTTGCGAATGAGCATTCGGTTTTTTGATTTTTTTCCAGATTTTTTCAAAAATTCAAAAAGTTTTTTAGACGTTATATTTGGTATTTGAAGAAGGCATTTCCGCTATCATCAATTGTGAACTGCACTTACGCGGATTATATTCTTCATACTATTCTGCAGTGAGCAATTTTTCTATCCTTTCTGAAGCTAAAAATGAGGATTAGTTGTTACAGGAGTTAAATTAAAAGCTGTGAAAAGAAGGAAATCTATTACGATAGGGTTTAACTGAACGGTGAACTGAGTTAACTACTGCGCTGCTGATAAATGTTTTGATAACATGCAAAGTGTTGAAAATTTAGGAGACGTCTGAATGAAGGATTTCATATAGTATATGGCGATAATGGGATAATTAATCTTGTCAAACATGTCGATGGCATGGAACAACAACTTCACTGTGGGTCAGCTTTGCTTCAGTATATCATCTTTCCACCAACAGCTATTCGACCAATGCGAATTATGAAAGAACATTTAGGAAAAGTGTCACCTTTATCAAAGTAATTTTTTATCAATTTTAAAGTGATCTATAAAATCTGATGTAAACAATTAGTCATTGTGTGGACTGGCAGTGGTACTTTTTTGAAGCTTTCATACTGGCTGGGAATATATCTGGTAACAAAAACCAACCAATCGTTCATTCTAAATGGCATATAGTAGTTTCATCGCCATGACTCAGTGTAATGGATGACCGAAATGTTGTAGCAGTATATCTTAGAAGCTTGAGTAAGAAACTGGTTTTGATAACCTAAATTTGATTGGCGAAGTTTGTTCTAAAGTTTAAAGTCTAAAGTCATTTAATTTCGCGTGTTAGACTTTGCAGAATCGTTAAATTACGTGGGGCTGAAGCGAAGAAATCAGTTCCAGGTGAGAATTCCACATTGAAAAGTGATCTCGATTTACAGTTAATGACGGAAATGTGGTCAGAACCGCTTGCCGTCATTGATCAGCAATATGTTACACGAAGTGGAATTATTCAGCAGCAAGTAAGTATTTCAAATATTATCTTAAACAACTTTGTATATATAAATATATTATTTATTCAACATTTTCATTCTAAAATAACGACCTAAAAACCTTGAAATATTATTTTTGTCCATGCAGAACTCTTCCGAATGAAATATATACAAAAAAATCTCTCAAATAAACAGTTCGCCATTAGTTCCGGCGAGAAATATTCCAAACATTCAAAAAACTTTTGTTTAGTCAAAAGCGAATCGTTCTGTTGTGAGAAAAATGTATGCATATATGCTTCTTTATATGATTTAATTGTGAAGTTACTTATTTGTTTTTTGGTCCACCGTGAGCTGTAACTGTTATATTTGCACTGCTTTATGTATAGAAAGTGAACTGGCTGACTTTAGAAGTATATATTTTATGATCTACATAACTTCCTTTATTCCAAGTAACTATGAAATATTGAGATTAGTTATCCAAAAGAAAAATGAGAAAACTAACTTTTCATGTTAAGTGAGTTAAGTATACTTTTTCTTTGTGGCGGTGCTGTACTTTAAAGTTGAATTATTGCAGTTATTTTTATTTTGTCCCTTAACGTTAAACATTGGAAATATGTTTAGAAAACATTCCTTCCAATCTTATCGTTGAATGACATTCCTCTGTTTGCTGATATCATAATTCCATCATCGAGCAGAGACAGCTTGTCTGATTTCAAAGCCCGAAAAAATGTTTTTTTTCTTCACATTATCTGACAATCTAATGTCGGTTTAAGACCTCTTCTCAAATCTATTCATTTTCTTCTTTTATTCCTTCCTTTTCTTCTCAGCTGTTAACTTCTTCAGGATTTACCGTTTCTTACTTTAAAATGTGTACTGTACGAATGGAAGGAACATTACTGATAAGCTATTCTCTGTGTTATCTTTTTGTTATCTGCTAACAGTGCTAATAAGTGTAGGTAGCTAGCTGAAGCTGATTTTTATTTCACATTCATACGAAGTGAACATCTTTCCTTGTGTTGGCGTTTACCGTCTTCTTTCTTCGGTTCCATTACAGACAAGTTTATGTCAGTCGGAGGTTAGGTCTTAGGCAGGGCTAATGCGTTTTTGATGCTGCCAGATCTGCCCTTCGATTGACATCATCTTATTTAATTGTATATTTTAAATCCATCACTTTTTCCATAGAAGTATACTGGAGACTACTGCTTGGATATCTTCACTATTCCATTCTATAAAAATTAGATCCGGCCACCACTGCTATTTTTTAAAGTGAAAATGAAACTGCTTAATCGATAATTTTTCAAAGCTTGCAACGGAAGAGATATTAGCGATTCCGTAAAACTGTTCTGAGCATTCAAATTTCGACCGGTTGTACTGGAGTACAAGTTAATTTGGACGGTCACGAAAGTGAAGGGTAGGATCTTCACTAAACGTTTCAAGTCAGTGAGATTCTTATCCCTTCGCTTACCTGCCTGTTCTCTATCAATACTTCAACTTTGAGAATTTTTTTTTTTTTGCACTCATTAGAGGTCTTTCTTGATTTCCATCGTAATAATTGCCTTCATTGTACAATATTAATCGAGTTCGGCTGGTTAATTTAATTCTTAATTGAAATTAGAGCTTAAATTAGTTTAAATGAGTATGAAATTTGAAATCATGCTTCGGAAATCTGCACTGATGAATCCCCATGGGAAATGTTTTGGAGCTTCATCCAATTACTGAGACGTCTTAGTCAGTTATCGCAAACAATCCGTTTTTTATTACACACCATCATTTGATACGGAAATAAGTTGTTACGCAGAATAGAAAAGGGAATCTTCAGAACAGCGGTTTTGATTACTAGTCAGCTAATGTAACACCCATTTACTAATTTTTTTTACCTCTCCAATTTGCTTCAAATACGAAACAGCCGTAACATGAATAATATCGCTTTATATGCTGTCACTTTTTAAGGGATCAGCTTTGATTGCTCTCAGTTATTCACTATCAATTCCTTACGATGGATCATTACTTTCTTAATCTTCTTGATGAATTCCTCTTCAACTGTCACCGCATATTACATTTGTGAAGTTTTCGGTGTTGTTGATTCGGGAATTGCCTTCGCTAGTTTCCGACCCATTTCCAAAAAATAAATAAATAGTTTAGATTTGCTTTTTATCAAATAATATTTCCTTTATCCAGAACAAATTCGAAATTAACAGCAAAAAAATAAAGTATTATGAAAAGAAACACAACATGAGAAATGCACGTTAGAATGCTGCTTAATATAACAGTAGCAATGTAATAATGTATCTCAGTATGAAACAAGTTGGAAGTATTTCAAACCTCGAACTGCTTTTGTAATAATAATTTTTCTTTTGTAGTTTTTTTCAATATTTAGAACAATTTCTCGGGACGTCATTTAAGAAACAGATAGCAGCTAAAAATCTTTGAATTAAAGAAAGAAATCAAAGCAAAAAATAAAGTGTTATCAAAAGGAACAGAACGTCAGTTGTCTTGTAAATTTCTGGAAAACCTTTACTTCATATCATACAAATTAAAAGCATTGGAAAACCTTTTGGAAAATGATGATTTGAGACGGAAAATATTAGTTGAAAATTTAGTGACGTAAAATCGAGAATACCTCAATCGAGAGAGTAGGTTTGAAAAAACGAAACATACAAACAAAGGAAATATATCCATCCTGCATTGATATCAATTTTGAAATACTCGATATCATGGAAGAGATGGATTTAAACTCTATTCTTGAAGAGAGGAATTAAAAATCAAGAGATGCATTCAAAGTATATTTTTGAAAAGAGGAGTTAAAAATTTTTCAAAATTCACATAATCACAAATTGCAATTTCCATAAAATGTCGTAGTAGTTATTAGAAAGTTCGAAGCTTGCCTTTGAAAGCGCACAGAATTTTGGCACTACATCTTTTGGATTCAGCACATTTTTATTGATAATTGATGTGGCTCGATCAATGAAGAGGAGTCCATCATTGATCCGATTGACGAATAGAAACTGAGCTCGTACTTCTCGCTGTAATCACTAATGGTCCTAGAGATTTTAATCATTTGAATTATAAGTTTGAATTTTTCAAATTTATGCCAAATGAATTTTTATATATATATATATATACACATAACATAAAGAATATTTCATTTTGTAGTATTATCATTCATTAACATAGGATTAACGTGGGTTACGTAAGCGCATAGGTTAGAGTGTCCTATATTTTCAAGAAACATATAATGCCGACAGTACTTCTCTTCAATAAGACTACTTATTATTGATTGATAACATAGGATCCAGATAACAACTTAATCAGTTTTACCAGAATTTGCTCGAAATTCATATTATCTATTAAGTTCTGGTTAAAAACGATTTAGTATAATTAATAAATCTGTTTTAAATGAAGGTCTTCAATTATAATAGATGAAATTTTGCGAATGAGAAGAAAAATTTTCGAAATTATAGATCCGAGCTACAGATGAAGATATTATTTGTACGTTATCAACATTGGATCAAGTGATGTCTTTATGTGCTCAGCATTATTCGTGCTCACATTTTACACTTGCCAATTGCGAAGATAGCTGGGAATTTTTGAAATGCGAACATCTCACGAAAAATGTGGAAATTATGCATAATTGTTTCTGCTTACGATCATTGCTGAAGAATGCTACAGAACGAGAACTTTTATTATTACCTACGCTAAGTTATCGTTAGTTAATTACCTTTTTAATCTACATAAATCAGAGTTTCAATAAATTAATATTCATCAAAAATATGTGTTAAAAAATGTGTGCACAATTGTTGACTACTTTCTTCAGTTGTTTTACAGGAAATTACACAAAAATGAGCGAGAGATATGCTGTATATGATTATGATTGAATGAATTGAGCTGTTTTCATTTTGAAATCCATTTAATATTTATTCCAACTGAGTTAAGGGGATATAAAGCAGCATTTTAGAACTCATATATTTTGCAGAAAACGATGATCCACCGAGTAATATTCGTTTACGAATTCTTCTCGAAAATTTGCATTGTGAACTAGTCAAAGCAAATAATGTTACAATAGAAGTACGAGATCCGAATTTCTGGTTGGAAATTACGAGTGGTATCGGTCAGTCTGTCCTGAGAAAGCTTCCCATTAAGGACCATCAAAAATCAAATAGTATGGATGATGGAAGCTTTTGCCCCACACGTGTTTACGTCTCGCGACTTTCACCATGGCGTGTTGTTATCATTGCTGTGTTAACAAATCCGCAGCATATTTTAATGGCAACCTCTTTTGTGGTACCAACACTACCGCTTCTTATTTTCCATTGTGATGAGCCATGGATAGCTCATCATTTGGCTCGAAATGAACCACGGCGATGTGAGACATATGTATCAGATCATCGTACTAAAAGTCCAACTTCAACATTGGCGCATTTGAATCGACAGATACGGAAAACTGAAAATTGCACAAGTAATTTTATCTACTGAAAATTAAGTTTTAATAGCATAATATACAAATGAAATCCAATTTTTGGACAAATGGCGTTTCAGAAATGTATATCTAAAATGAACATAGTCTTGAATTCTAAGAATCAATAGATCAATAAGAAGGTAGTTTAAGTGATCATGATTAGCAAAACCTTATGATTATTTTGGTGTAGCGTTGATTGCAGCCATGTTAGTTTGATGTCATAATTTTTTGATGTAGATTCAAAATACATTGGAAGCTTTGTTACATGTTATTCCTAATATTTTAATTTAGAGAAAGAGTAGTATTGTTGAACTTCATCAAAAGTATATATAGTTTGTCGCAGGACTTTATAAAAGTTAACGTCTGAGAAGTCAATACGGAAAACTGAAAATTGTACAAGTAATTTTATCTATTGAAAATTAAGCTTTAACAATATAATATAAAAATGTTTTAACTTTTCCTTATCATGACAATATCATTTTTTGTGCATCGCACAAAAAGTGATATTGTCATGATGGTTCAAACAATTAGTTAAATTTGACACGTGTAATAGTAATGTGTGAACAATTTTATTTATACACATATGCACGATATATACAAATGTATGTGTTTTTTTATGGCTTACATCAGTGTGAGGAATTTTATTTCAAAGAGATGTAGGAACATAATATGAAATTACTACTGAGATCGCATTTATTCAATTGACATGAGAGCTGAATCCCATCGCTCGTTAAATGCTAAGCCCAGTTAGTCTTTTAAAAATAAAATTTCAAAATGGAGCATAAAATGATATCCGACTTTTGGAATAATTGTAACAAGTAGAAAAAGAAAAATGTGCATAACTATGGTAGGTAGACGTGCAATATCGTTCTATGTAGAAAGGTATATCATATACAATTTCATAGATAATAGGCAATGATTGTAAAAGAATGATATTGGAACAATGACTAATGAACGGCATACACATTTAGGAACTATATACCAATAAAATTACTTGGCAATATTGTCACGTTTAGAAGTTTGCATTTTACGGAGAGGAATTTGTCTGTTTTATTTTGATTGCTCAAAAGCAATATTACGAGTTAGAAAAAACGTCCTCAGTTAACCAAATGATTGATTAACCAGTTACATTTATAATTGATTTTAAATGTTTCATGGCAAGTAATCATCCCCTGGAATACTCAATAGCATCGGAGGAAGATTGACAAATAGGAGAAAGTATGAGAAGAACATCTTTCAACATTTTTTCCAGTTGAAAATTGTTCATACAAAAAAATGTTTTTAATAAACCGATAAATATCTATGACAATTTTAATTCTATCTATTTGACGTAAGTCTTAGCTTAAGCTGATGTTCAAATTTTAATTTTTATTGGGCACATACGGGATTTAGTGCCATAAAATAAATAACTTATGTTAATGGTTGCAAGGTGTAATATTTTTACGCAAGGTTATGTGAATTCGAAATGACTTTATATAAGATTGACTATATAAGCAAAAATTCAGGAATGATAAAAAATGAATTGGAGTTACATTGGTTGTCAACTTCTCGGATAAGTCCAGCTGAAAATCGTGTTCATACGTCTTTCGACTTACAATCTTATTGTGAAGCGATCGAGGACCAACTATTTTCTCGAGCACTTATTGGAGCAGTATATCAATGTTTATTGCAAGGTATTTTATTTCTATTATCTTGTAATCGAAGAACTTCGATATCCTAATATTACCTCCATCCTTTGAAAGGAATGCTGGAAGGAAAAAAAAAGATTGCGTCATATTGGGTAACTTCTATGCGTGCTCAAAGAAGAAGCCCAATATGACGCAATCTTCACACATTTGTTTACCCATCTTTAAATGTTATTTGAATGAAAATAGCAATTGTTATTTATACACGTGTGACTTATATATATTTTTGTTCACTTTTTAAAATCGTGATTTACTCCTACAATCAAAAATTGAGAAAGAAGCAAATGCTTAAATACTCTTTTTTTCGGTTTTATGATTGAACTTTAACTGCTAGGTATTCATATACCGTATGAAGATTTGGTGGAAGTGTTAGAGGATCGTTGCGAGCAATTGGATATCGAAGTTCAAGGTATCGATGAATGTGTCCGTTTCCTATGCTCACATGTTGCAAATATACGTAAACAGGTTTGTATTAGTTCCACAGTGTAGCTGATATATATTTCGAACTAGAATATAGGATTTTTAAAGTTTAAAACAGATCGTTTATATCACTGACTTATAAACAATAATTGAAACCGCGGGGAGCATTTTAATGGCACCAAGCACTGCTTGCTCAAAGAAAAAACCCATGAGTGTTCGTTTCCAGTTACACTCGCATTTTTTTAATTTTGAAACATTTGCATCACTATTCTCCAGGATATACAACACTATGCAAATCGTAAATGGATTATATGATTTTTATAAATGAAACTATTTCATCCATGCACATTTTCATTCGTGATTATTAAATCCTTACACATAGCGAAATCTCATCAAGTTGAAGTAAACTATAATTAATATCTAATTTGATGCATTTTAGATAGGAGATTTGGCAGAGGATGCGGATGATGAGACAAGAAGCAATGATTTCTTCAAAGATGATATCATATATCGGTAAATAACTGGCTAATAAGTTCTAAATTTGCATTCCATTCCAAATCAAAAACTGTAAATTTCGAGCTAAGAGTATGCCATGTTGTCACATGTGTCATTAATTTTTATTTCATTCCACATAACTGATTTTGCAGTCTATTATTTTCAGGTTAAACGATGGAAGTGGAAAGTCCTGTGAGGAAGAACAAGAAGATTTTCGATTTGCATTTGACGAGCTTCTTTCACAGAATTTCCGGTTTCAGTTCATTTATTTTATATTACAGATGTAACTAATAATCCAGGCAGGGCGTTTAAATGAAATATCTAAGTGTAGACAGTGAGGGCTTTGTCCGAAATGAGTCACATGGTTAATTATTCCTCTTTCTGGTTGGGAGTTTGGTTATGTGGCTATAAGTTCGCACATTTTCGCGAGGTAAATTGCTATCCACTGGAAATGCAGACAAAAAAGGAGTGATTTGTTTTGGGTAGCTCATTGGTAAAATATGTATTTGCAAGTTTGAATCATTTCAACATTTCTATATCATAGGTTACTGAAAATTGAGTCCGAATACTTTTGTTCATAAAGATTATAGTTTTGCTATTTTTTGCTGTTTTTCGATTGATTTCTTTTTTTCAGGAGAATTCCCAATTTTCCAAGCTACTTCTATTTTGTTCAGGATAATGCAACAAATAAGGTGATTTTTTTTTCAGATTTTGTGAAATGCGTCCTTTCTATCTGTTTTCTGTATAATACATCAATTGTTTCTATTGTAAGATTTATCCGTGATGAAAAATGATGCTTGATGGTATTCAGTAATTATAGTTATTAGCAATAATTATATTTATCATTTAAAAGAACAGAGGTTGCTGTTATGCTAGAATTCCGTTCAAAGAGATTATGAATAGAGTTGTGATCGTATTCAAGGATTTAAACTGAATTGGAAAAATCAAAATATTTAAAAGTGAATTTCAAAACTGTTATTTACTGTTAAATGTATGTTCTGATAGTTTTGGCAGATTGGAAGTGGTGAAGTCATATTTTGCATTTGAAAACTATTAGCAATGGAATTAGATTTGTCAAACAATTGATCGTGGAAGGATATGATAATAGTTTAATCTAGGAGTATTAACTCCTTGACATTATTATTTTTTTTTTCAGAATTTAACGATAAATTTGCCTGAAACGAAAAATTTGAATAGCGTTAGTTCATCCTATTTGGAAGATTTGGAAATTTGCTATAATGAAGATGAAGAAGATGCGAAAGAAAAGGACGGTAAGGGAGTTTGAGAATTTAGAGGAAATGCTTTCGCATTAAATTTTTATGAAATAAAAAGATTTCACTGATGAAATTTTTATTGTGCTTTATACTCAGATGGTTCAAGAAGCAGCTGGTCAAGCAATAGCTTCCAATCAGTTACTGTATCCGAATTATCCGATAGTGAAGAATTTCATTTAACCGATAATTCTGCCGTACCATTATTCTTGAATTTCTCTTGTGCAATGCGTTTTTCTAACATGGATATGTATACGTTTCCTGTCGATCATTTACCATCCTGTGTTATGCAACTATTGCAACAGTGTTCTAATATTTCGAAGAAGAATTTTACAGGTGAGTTTGAAACTTTTTTCTTTTTGATAGGACTCGATCATAACACTAACACTTTTAACACTTTTTTCTTTCACTGTTGCCGAAATTATGTAATAATTTTGAATTTCATTATGTAAAATGAAAAACGCAGTTCCTTAATCTGATTATGAAGAGAAAGAACAGTTTTAGAAATTCAAAAAAACAATGGTATATGAATAAAGATAGGACCATTCTCTACATATCTCTTTCATTAAACTGAATTGTAAATTATAAATATGAACAAAAAAATTATATTGTTTTCAAAAATATTCAAATTGAAATTTAAACCCTTACCAAAATTATTTCAATTTTAGCAATGGATTTAATCGGAATTTCGTTTGATATTTATGTTTTATCGTGGCCTGTACGGCAGTTCACTTTAACGCAGTCTGATTCTTGTACAATTTCGCCTAAAACGCCTGATAACTCTTCAGAATCATTTCGCAAATTTACTACTTACTTTGATTTTGATAGTCCATATTTTATGACAACTTCTGATGTTATCAGCCAACTTCCAAGTCCGGTAAATATCCTATTTATTTGCTATTGAATCAAATGAATTGAAAATATGTTCGTTGTAATAATTTAAAGATTATTTGAGGAAAATAAGGCAGTTCGTCAGTTGGAATGTGGAATTACACGTTTACTTCATATGGAAACAGTGTTTGTGTTATCAAGATACGATGATGTGACGCTTGACACATTGCACAAAGTAATGGTATTCATTGCCAAAGAGGTAAATTTAAATCAATAATGGAGTTATTCTAAGTAATTAAATTTAAAAAATCTTAAGTACATGCATCAAAATTAGAGAAACTTAGTACATAGTGTTCTTGCAAGTTCCTAAACCTCACATTATTGTTTGATAGTTTGATTTTAAAGTTAAAGGTTCATTTAATCATATAGCTATTTCATGGCTGACTTTAGAGCTGCTCAGCAACGTTACCGCTTAGTTCTTGCAGGTTACCGATAATTTCGTTTTGCAAATTATTTAATGGCTTAACTTTTTTTGTCAACTTCTTATCCAAAATTCATTAGTACTTAGATATATCTAAGTTATGATTAATCCTATCTGATATTAATATATGCCAGTGTAGGTTACCAAATTATCTGTTCACCTCGTGACTGTCGATTTGGAGAATTGGGGAAGTGAGATAACTTTCTGCATTCATTGCAAATAAACACTTTTAAGTCGAAGAATTAGTTATTAATTTATTTACTTCATTTTGTGCTTTGTTGCAAAAAAAAAGCGTATCATTGCTATCAATTTTTCACCTTGTACTTAACTGTAATATTTTTCACCTACTTTTCATCTTCTAATTCACCTTCTACTTAACCGTAATGTCTTCACGCTCAGCTATTTATTCTGCGGTAAAAATAATCCTCCGATAATTGATAAGAAGAAAAAATCAGTGACACTAATAAAATCGTCATGAATGATAAAATCAAATCAAATTTTAAATTTTTTAGAAGATACCAGCACATCAAACGACAGATAATGCAACTTGAAATAAAACACTAATTTTGAGTCTTTGGAGGTGTAGTATGAGTAAAAAAAAATGCATACTGCTTTAGCAACGTGAGAAGAATGACACGATTCGGTTCAAATTGAAGCAATTGCAACTTATCGTGGTAATGGAACAAACGAAAGCCGTACGTCGTCTGAAAGAGCGTATTAAAAACCTTGATCTTCTCTATTGTAAATTAGAAGCGCATCCGGAATCCAGTAATTTGTTTTACTGTTGTCATGTAGTGGATGTTGGTTTTTATGAAGACATATTGAGGAAACAAATACGTACTGCGGGGAGTATAACGCTGAAGGTCGTTATTTTGTGAATTAATGATTTTTATCTTATTTCTATTAATTTTAAATTCTGGAGCTAAAACTCTATATTTGTTTTTGAAATAAATTTTGGAACTGATATTTTATATTATTCCTTTTAGAATTTTCGGATTTTAAAATAAAAATTTTGCATGTGGAATGTTTATGCGCTTTATTAAACACTTATAAAATCATCCGAATTTAGTTATCACGACGAAGCAGTAGCAGCTTCGCAGAACATGTCAAAGAGCAAACAAGCTTGACAATAGCAAGGAAAGTATCAAGTATGGAAGTATTGAATACTAAGAAACTAAAAAGACGGAGGTATGGTCTATGTTTATTGTATACTTCTCAAATTTGTCGAATCCAGTTTCGAGTCGATTATATAGCTTTAAGTAGGGAAAAATTCAATATTAAGATTCCATAAGTAGAAAAAGGTAAAATTTAATATTAACATTCGCGTTTTAATACAATGGTAACCAGTTGCAGAAATAACAGCGTACCGGTTTTAAAGGCTGACCATAGATTTTCTGAGAATTATGCAGATCACTCGAGAACTACAGGTACATTAAATACTTAATTTTGAAGATATGAAGGCAGAATCTTTGTTTTCGTAATAAAATTTAGTAGTTTATGAACTCTAATAATAATATTTATTCTGCAACTAATAATAAGCTAACATTTATGTCTCAAATCGGCAGGGTTAAAAGCTATCACTATCAAGTCTGGAAATATAGTGTTATTTCTTTATACCTGATATCACAACAAATATCTTCATCATCATCGATTCCATCGATATCTTTGTCATGCTCTATCTTTAAACTTCTATGCTTTAAAACATAGAAGAGGGAGAGGAGGAGCGAAGATCAAGGTCACCTTGAACTTTTCTTTGATTTTCAGGATTAGAATCCTGAAATTTCAGTTTTGCTGTCAAAAAGGTCATCAACATTATTTCAGAACGAACTCGTTGTAAAGATCTTAAACTACGTGATTTTTGGATTATTTTAAATGTTGAAATGCAGCAAATACAAGCATTCTTTTGTGAAAGGCAAGATTACGCTTTTTAATATCATCTGTGTTTTTTCATTTCTCGATTTAAGCCCACAAGAGTAAATTTTTGATTTTTAAATACATAAGATTTTAATTCAACCTAGGGAGGCTAGAGCATTTTAGTTGGCTTTGATTTTAGTTTATTTTTTATTAGCAAATTTTTTCCTTTTAGATACGCACACCATCACGAAAAAATTTTTGAGCTGCTTTTGGAAGCAATACAAAGAGAATGTCATATCATCAATCAGGTAATTTTTTTTACACATGGCAATAGTGGTTTGATAGAATTTAAAAATCATTCTTCAGTCACTCAGCCATATGTTTCTAGTTGTGTTATATTGGCATGTCAGTCAGCTATCATAAAAATGAGTATGGTAGTCGAAAATACAGCAATCATGGCTGTTGTAGTGGTATGACACTTTATTCTTTCTGTCCATTGTGTCTTTATCGCTTAAAACTTCTTGAAATTTATCATTTTAAATTCTTGCTTATATTATTCAGCTCATAGTATTTCTTTCAAAGTGGTCGGATCTAATTTTTTAGAAAAATTAGAAACAGAGCAAAAACTCACATTTTCAGGAGCTTTTATTGGAAAAAATGCATTCAGCTAACGAATGCGACGATTTATTAATAGAAAATGAAACACAGTCACATAAATTTGTTCCCTCAGATTTACGTAATTTAATTCCTGATACAAAATTAACTCGTTCGCTGATACATAAGCGCGCAGCATCGAAGACCAAGAAGAACTTCAGCTTTTCATGTAATCTTCCACTTCATAACTTTTAGCTAGATTAGTTTAATAGAGATAACTCAAAGCTCTGACGAAATATGCCACTAAGTAGGTCTTTCTTTTTCTGGTATAAGCTCATCTGAAATCAGCATTTTGAAATCTTCATTATACTTAATAAAGATACTATACTATTCTGAACTACCAATTCGATGATTCATTTGTTAGGGCAGATTTTTGTGATATGATTATCTACAGTGTCGATTTCGCGAAAATAAATGACTATTGGGATATCTTGCAAAAAACAATAATTTGTTTTTTTTCTTTGATCTGACGTCATGCTTGATCTGTTTCAGGGCATTTGAAGAGATCAATTCTTGCTTGAAAGATTGGGTTAGGTTATGGGGAACTTCCTTTTCTCCTTATTCTAAATTTCAATTATACTCGAATCACAGTTTTGCGTCCGGAGAAAAATAATGGTTTAAAATATATTTGAGATTTAAAAGAAGGAGAGAGAAATTTTGGATTAGAATTCATAAGCCCACATATTATGTTGAATTTCTTTGTCTTCAGATATCAGTTCATTCTTCATCTGATTTTTTCATCAAATGCTAATATCTTTACAGATTCTGATGAGGATGAAGTGGATGCTGCATCGTATATGCCAGCACGGATCTTTTATCCTCCTGGTCATTTTGCGTGCCGAATCATAACGCATCATTGGTTTTACATACATCCTCGATTGCATATCGAAAAGAAAGGAGTAGGATGTTCCTTAGGTGAACATTTTTCATTTTTTTTAGATTCCGAAAGTTTCTGGAATAACTGTTTTTAGAATAAAAACGCAATGAATTCGGAGTATATGTTGCTGATTATTATTTTATTGGACTTTACTTCCAGTATTTAATTTCCTGGAAAAATATTTTAGTAATGGGATATGATGCTTTGCGCCAAGGAATCGAACAATTTGCGGTCCGAAATCGTCATAACTTATATGTATGTTGTGAAGATAATAAACGAAATGTATTTTACATGCAGCTTTTTGTTAGTGAAGAAAGTTTCAGAAAAAGATGCTTACATTGCGATACGACTAACATCGATGAGGTTAGTTACCGGAGATTGTTCAATTCATTAACTTTTAAGACATAAAAGACTACCTTTTATGATGTCTCTGTAATATTTGAAATGGAACACCTTACCAGTTTAACAGATTATGAGTAAATCGCAGACAACTTTTGAAAACTTGTTCATTGCTTTGGTGGTGATAATGTTGCTCTTGAATTAGTTTTATAAAAATTGTCTCATTGAAATGATATAAAATTTAATCGTAAATGATTGCAAATTTACTTTGCATTCACGGTTTTTTAGATGAATGAAAAGTTTCAAAATAATGTACTGTTGACAGTTCACGGAATTCATGAACCTGCCGTAATAATTCACTCAATTGTGGATGCTATGCAAAAACGGCTCGAACTAAAAGTTCTCGAAGAGTTAACAGATATTCTGTACAAAAACCCACGAACTCGGCTGACAACAACCGATGTCGAAGTATGACTTATATTCAAACAAATGTAGTATTTTAATCAATTGAGAATTTTGTTACTTATTTTGTCATGAATTCGTTAAATTTAATATTTAAGCGGTGAGGATTAGCAGTGTAGTAAGTTAGGATAAAGATAAAACTGGATTTAAAATCTTGCTATTGGCGAAAAAGAGTGACAAAATTGAATTGAAAAGCCATAACTTTTTCAATGCAGATTTTAAAATTTTAAAATAACTTACATTTTCTCTTTTTTATCCTTTTTTTCCAGTTCATTCAGCGTGATCCAGCCAAACCGTTCGCAGTACATTACTGCACTTTACCGAATTATATTTATGGTTATCTCGGATCACTCTACTATTATATGTACCAGCAGATGCTCACATTCACAACAGAAGCTCGATTTCGGGATTGTAGCGGTGGTTTGAATAAAAATACTCCGTTGTCGCACGAGCGATCGTGTTTTCATTCACAATCCGGTTCTCAACCGGCCTGCAACAATTACGTTCCACATTTCTTCCTAATAAGCAAGCCACCCACAAAAGGTTCATCGAATATGGGTGCGAATTTATTGCATTTATTTTAAAATCATTATTAACAAAAAAAATCAAAAAAACAAAAATTTTTTGATTTAGACTTTTGATTTTCATTTTTCTTTATCCAGGATGGAAATTATATTGTGGTATGAATCTGTTGATGGCATTCCAATGGAAATTTTATTTTCAAGCATTTATTGAAAATAATTTTGCACGTTAAGTTTCTCGTTAAACATATTAAACTGTTGAGAATGCTTTATTGATTAAGCTAAAAATGCTTTTTTTTTCCAGGAATTGCTTGTGTGGAGACGCGCATAGTAAATTCAAGTGGTGCTTGCGTAGATTCGCTGAAATATGCACGGATTAGTTCAAGCACTCGCTCAAAATTATATCCGGGAGGTGGCAAATTTCGTCTTTCATCAAATGAACGTTTTCATGAACTGACACGTTGTATCACTACGTCGCTCCCCTTACCCGAATCACTACTTTCCGAAAAAGCAGGTATATAATTTTTTTTAAAGCTGTCATAACTCGTAGAATTTGTTGCTAGGAATATGTGCCATTTGGCAGACTTTTTCTTATATTTTTAGATCATCCGTTAGTTGGCGACTTTGGCTGATCTCATTGCTGTGGTTTACTTTATTATTTTTAGCTTTAACAAATTTTTATGATGAAAAACTATCCTTTAGGTGGCGTATCATATTTGGTTCAGTATACAATTTGGCAGGTGGGCGATGTTGGCTTAGCATCTTTGCAACCAATATTTCGATTAGCTTTGCAGCAGGTAATTTCTTAGTGGATGTAAATTATGACTGATATTTATCAACTTTTTTAAAATATGTCTTACATGATAAATCGTCGTATATCTCAGTTTCGTCGAAGAGGTCCTTCATTCGTTAACTGTTCATGTAATATAGTATGTGTATTTTTATTTCAAATTACTAGTTTCATTTTCCAAATTTTTTGTCAACCGATTAATGATATGCATTTCTCTTCAAGTTGCAAATAAATTCCAGGCGCTCTGTGATTTAATCAGTGAATTTGGTCTTTTAAGTATTCCTTTGGTGGAAGTTGCTAACAGCGTTCGTTATTCACCTGCAAATATGCTGGTTGTGCCATACGTTGGATGTGAAGAAAGGTTGCATTGTTCTCCACTTAAAATTTAAGAATAATAAACAGATCTAGAAAAAAAATTCTTCAGTCGTTTTGGTGAATTCTGCTGCTTATTTTTCAAACTTAACATATGCATTATTGGTCAGAACTTTGCCCTAAAAATAATTTGCTCATTTTTCAGAATACGATCCTGCAGTGATGCTTCACATTTAAAATTTGTGGCAAAACCACTTCGAAAAACTGAATCGCATACGCAATCACCACTTCTAGAACAGTTGCCATTACAACCAGTTTCCCGCAAATCAGAAAGTACTACCAAGCTTTTAGTGGATAAAGTGTTTTGTATTTTATGCAACATTTTGTTTTCAAAGTCTCAGGAACAATAGCTAAAAAACTTTTGCAAAAACTATGCAAGGATAAATTATAACAAAATAATGTGGGACCTTAATTTCAAAGTATTTTATTTAGGTTTTTGGTATTTGGGCCATTATCTTTTGGAATATCGACACACCGAAAAGACATGGTTTCTAAGGCAGGAAACTGCTACATATGTTTAGTTCTTTTAAAGCATGTTTTTGTCAATTGTACACTAATCATTGTCAGGTGCTCCAAGCAACAATGATTGTGAATCTGGTACTTCAATCAATTATCAGTTTATTACGGTAGCTGCACAGTGGTTCGATCATGTCGTTTCAGAAGTAAAGAATACGGAACATCAGTTTTCCATCAAAAGACATACATTTCATTGCGAAAGCGATCATTCTGTTCGGAAGGTGGAATATAAGATTTTGTTTAAACTCTGTCTAATAAGAGTATATTCATTAAACAGTATCAAACACTATGAAATGTTTGTATTGTCAATGTGTATACGTAATATATGAATCACTTTCAACGAATCAATTATATAGTACCACATTGAAATCACGACTTGAATGATTTTATCACTTGACTTCAATAATAATTTTCAAATGAAGATAATGAAAGCATCATCAAGATTATTCATGTCAGAATGCTTTTTTAAATGGTTAGTTGTAATCGCTGTTTTATCAGAATATTTTTAAAAACTCATATCGATATAATGTTTCAGATATTTAGCGTTATAAAGGATAAATTATCTGTCATTTTGAAGCATGAAACCATCATAATACGACAATTGGAAGCACATAATTTGAAACGTTTTTCAGCACAAAGCTCGACAAATGATGATGCCGTAACTTTTATTGTATTCGTTGCTTATTTATCTAAATTTTTTCATTTTTCAGAAAATTTTTTGTTTAAAGATTACAGTACCGCATTTCTTTATTTGAATTAAAAATAAATTAGTCACTTTTCTTCGTGTGATTGAAAATAAGAGTAAGAAAATGGTTCGAGATGTTCATGTAATTTTCATCAACTATTCACTAAAATTTCAAATTATTTTTATATTTTTTGATTTTAAGACTGATTTAAAAAATTTCCTGCATATTTCAGAATGATAGCGGTCGGATAGTGGCAAGAGAAAACGAAGAACCTTCACTAATAATGCTTGCCTATAACTTCCAATATTCAGAGGCGATATTGAAATATGGCGCAGATTCACGCTCAAACATTATACCAGCAGCTATAGAGGAAGTCTTGCATGATCAAAAAGGTTTGAGCAATTTTTTATTTGTTTGAAATTACCGTTCACATCCATTGATTTCGAAACCAGGCATTTACTTTATTGATTATAATGAAATTATATTTTGTCTGCGTAAATGAGTTTAGATGCATAATCAGTGAATGGGTTGGTTGTAAGTTATTAATTTGTCAGAACTTGAAGTGATGACATTGCTAGAGTAGTTTTTTATAAACTTTGAGTAAACTGTTGCTTGGTTACATCCGTGATAGATGATTGAATAAAATAACGGAATAATCAATGAAAGTCATAATTGTTTTTTCCTAGGTTTAAAAAATTGTCTCAATTATTTAATTTTTTAGCTAGCTCGATGCATTTTTTACCACAAATAGCCCCATTTGTTCCAAGACAGCATCTTTTATATCTGTTGTCGAAGGGCGAAACGGTAATTCTTTTGTCAGTTTTTTTGCAAAATAGAATAATTCAAGCATAAGATGATAAATTTACAACATGCGAAATTACACTTTTAAATTATTGTTTTGTGAATCGTTATTTAAACTGGATTCGGTAAAATTTTGTATTATCCGATTAAAACATCTGTAACGGATTTCTTAGTTTAAGAATGGCGATAACGTAAGGATGAATATTCATAATTAACCATGTATTCTTCTTAATCTTTGTTTTAGGTCAGAATAATGAAATTATGAAATATCTTTTAAGAAATATTAGTGCAAATTAGTGCTATATATATATATATATAAATATATTTATTAGTAAATTTCCTAATGAAGTTGCAATTCTTAAACCATAAATTACGAATTATTGTTTTTAATTCATTGATTTATTAAGCAAATTCAATTAATAGGCCACCTTGTATCTGTACAATTATTCGTCGGATGCCGCAGAACAAATTTATCAAATGGTTGCAAATGTATTATCGTGGCAGAATGCTCGATCACGACTGCTTCGAGAAATTGGTTTGCATAAAATGGGTGTCACACATTTATCTGGTCGAATCACTCCAACTGATGAAGAGCTGGTTTGGCTAAATAGTGAGCTATTGAGTGAATATGAAATTCCGCAGCATGGATCTATATATTTCGATAAAAGGTGTTGTTCTGATTAGAAGAAAAATTTTGACTTTTACTTATAGATAAACTCGTTTTCCATGACATTTAAAAACAAATTCAATACAGTTTTGTTATCACTGATATCTGCCATCATTTAAGGAAATCCTTAAAATAACATCGTAATATATGTATTAACAAATAATAGATTAGTCTGCTTGATGATTTGAAAAAGTGCTTTCTGAGAATGATTATATTTTGGAAAACTATTTATAATGTATAAGGTTAATTTCAGAAGCAATCAATGCTTCTAAATCTCAAGGTTGAGTAACTATCCTGTATGACTATAATTATAATTTTTTGCTCTCCTTGAGTTGCAAAAATTAGAATAAATTTGGAAATAAGCTAACCGTCTGCCAAGTTTCTCAGTATTTATGACCTGGATCATTTATAGAGATTTTGCAGATGTCACGAAGTGACAAATTTTTCTTTTTATCGTTTTAAATATTCAAATGGAATCCAAACTTTTTAATTCGGATGTGATTAGCAAGTTTTAGTTATGATTCCTAACTTACCTTACAATTTTTGTTAGTTAAATCATCTTATTTCATGTCTCACTCTGGTTTAAAAAATATACTCTTCCCCACACACTTGAAACATTTGCATGTGCTCTTCCCTGCACACTTGAAACATTCATTTTGGAATATTTATACCTTCAATTGTTATATAAATATATAAATGGAATGTAAATGCATTAAACAACGTTAAATATTAGTGCGTAGCAGTTAATACTTAATACACTGATGCAAAGTGATCGACAAGACATAATTATCATCGATTTTTGATTATCATCGGTGAAAAGATTTGAAATATATTTTTTCAGATTAGTGAGAGGAGTACAGTACATCCAGGCTGAACCGTTGATGCACCTTTATCGACATATAACCTTGGATTTTTTGCCGTTTAATTTGAGCAGCAATAACCTATTCGAAGATCAGTGCTCTCAAATGGTTTTTCTTGAAAAACAGGTATCTCCGTTATAGTCTCTAATTTTGAAAATATTTGAGAATTGAAAAAAAAGTTAGCTTTAACATAATGGAAAAAGAAATCGCTTCATTTGAAGGTCGTGAATTTATGGATCTTTATTTGATATTAAGATTCTTTCATCGCTTAATTAGCAAACGATTCTTTGTTCGCAATACACTTTGTTGTGAGAAAATAGACAAACAATAAACATATTGTCGGAGCTAATATTCTAAATTATTTGATTAAAGCTTTTTACTATAAATCCTTCTATTGAAATTTTTTTTGGACACTCTTCTGATTGTTTGAGATGAAGCTTTTTTTCCCAGCATATTGAGGTCTTGGCAAGAAATAGGAGCTAAGGACTTGGAAACTTCACAAATTTTTTATTAAATAGTATCGCTGCTAGCAAAAGACTGAAATTATATCATACTTTTGTATGTAGGGATTTTAGGAATTTTCTTTTTGCCTTATTTTAATATGTTTTAAATGAATTTCGCTTTTGAAAGTCCAAATTCAAACTTTTAATTTAATGATAAGTTGCTTTGCTTCAGTGCTCTGTCACTGCTCATTTTGTAAATAATAGATGAAATCATTGCTTCACGACTGTGAGAAATTTAATCGGATACACGATGAACTGATGAGTGGCACCCATGAAATCAGAGAATCCGATTTGTTGAAAATTGTTTCTCGTAGCCGGGTAATACATTTTGTTCAGTCACCTCTGTTGCTTTTCCCGAAATGGCGTAAATTAGTAGCAGTTGTTCGAAGAGGAACTGAAAATGCGATGAGGCAAGAATATTTAAATTAATTTTTTAGCCGTGAATTGTAATCAAAGAGCAATAATAATTTGTAATTTTGATAAAGAAAGCAATATGTATAGAGAGCAGGATCCATCTTTTCTAATAATTTTCAAATTTAAACAAAAAAATCAGTTTGAGAATTCGGTTGAAAATAATCATTTTCAGACTCCATCATATAAGTACTGCTTTTTATCAATACATTTTTTCGTCAATCTTTTTGAATTTAAAAAATTTTTCATTCCAGTTTTAAACGAGCAGTGATAGCTGATTTACCTCCGAGACATGTCAGTGGCTCGAAAACGTCACTTTTCGATAACTCTTCAGTATCACATGTAAATCCGTTGTAATGATATTTTTTTGCCTAGCGATATAATATAATCATTCGAAAGCTAAATTTTGCTGGCATCTTCCGAGACACATTGAGTAGATCGATTTAGAACAGTTTATATCTTAGCAGTTATTCAAGACAAAAGCATTTCTCGCGTTAGCATAAATACCTTATGATCAATTAAAGCTTGATCAAGGATGATAATAATCAGAGTCCAAGAAATCTCGTTAGTTTTTTAGGAAATTCGGTTTAACTTGAAATTTTTCGAAAATAATCGAAAGCTACAAAATATCACTTTTTCAAAGATATCTCCCGGTAATGATGGCATTCATGATGCGGATCACGATTTAAAATTTGCAAGTGTAAGAGAGGGAACAAATAAATCAACTACATATTGAATAATCTAAAGTTATATGTCCCTTTTTTTATTATTTTACATTAAGCATTATCCGAGAGTAATAAAGAGAAATATCCAATTATTTCACTATGAATATAGCATTATATTCTTTGAAGGTGCGCACAACTCGTTCAAATACCTTTGGTGCATCATTGTATTCATCCGATCGTACGTTACGAAAGTTTAAAAAGAGTTTGGAAGAGGATGAACCGTGTTGTTTGAAGATACAGTTTATGCTTGTTGAGGTAAATGCTTTTGTTAAATGGTTTTTCGAAAAAATATTAGCGGAAAATTTTTTGGAAGTTTTTGTAAACGAGTCTCAAATATCTCAAATGTGTATTGCTAAGAATAAATTAAGTCTCGATTATTTAAGTGATATAGGTTATAAATGTTTGACTTACAGCTTTCAATCATTAATTTGTACTGAACTATAAATTCTGTTTATTCAAGTTGCGAAAAGTCGTATTTAATTAAAGTTATAGAAGTTTTATCATTTATATAATGGGTACAATAGTTATCAGCAATTTTTTATTTCGAAAGTTAGGAGCCATTGACCACTTTTATTTTTCAGAGTTATGTGAAATATCTAACGAAGAGCGGACTAAAATTGTTGGATGTAACGGGACAAGCAGGTGCTCGTTACGGTTTGCACTACGATATGCAGGTTAATTTCTAGGTAGCGAATGCTACTGAATTTATTTTAGTTTCAAATTACCTGATTTCAAATCATCCAATTCCAGGTTTTCTGACAAACTATTGTTAGTTACTTTTCATCTCGTAACAGAAAGAGAATATAACCAAGAGCAGATTATTTTTCGTTTTGAAATGCTGTTAAATAATAGTTGAGATACTCTCTATGTCATTCTATTAAATTCCAGAATACCGAATCTTCACCTAATGTTTGGATGTACAAAGCTTGTGATGGTGGCATTTTATTCGTTCATATTACGATCATTGAGCCACATTTCAGGTTTATTGAAATTGAAATTAAATCGTATTGCTTTAGAAAGATTTTGGAAAAGTTAACTATATAATTCATCTGAAGTGAATTGATCCATTTGCGAATTTTTGATTTTTCGCAGGTCGATTTACTTTGATCTCTTTCATGCAATAATCTATTGAATATACGAGTTTTTGAAAATGCCTTTAGCAGTTTTTTATTATAGTTTCCCATATTTTGGCACTAACATTAAGAGGAATTTTGAATATTCTCTTGACATTCTTTCGAATTTGTATTATAGTTTTCGAACTTTTAGCATTCAGTGTTTACTATGGAGTATTGCACAATTAAATCGATTGAAAATAAATTGTGATGGAAACTTTGATTATAACGATCAAAAAGACCTTTATACGTTGATGGATAGGATTATATCAAAGGCTCACGTTCATTCATTCACCTATGATTTTCATTTACACATTGTTGCCACATATTTGATCGGTGGACAACAGGTACTGCAACTTATTTACAATTTAGCGGAACGAGGATTAAATATGCTATAATTAAACCCTTCACAAGATCAAAGATTGCAGCATGATTTAATGAAGGATGTATAGACTGAGATATTAAATCTTATTTTAAGCTTCCGTGTTTATTAATGTATACATCCTATCGAAAGTGAGAAGTTCTGTATCATATGCTTAAAGATGGTCTGGATATTTAAAAACAGCCAGTGAAAGTAGAAATCAAATAATATTGTATGTTATTTACATGTTATTTTCAGGTTCTTTTCAATTACGGATATAATACGAACGAGTTTTTAACTAGTTTTTTACAGTACTATAATTGCCGTCCACCTAATGCTTCCAACTGTATTTATGAAGAAAAAGTTGGTTGTTTTTTGTCAGAAATTTACCAAATTTACTATTTGACCATCGTTAAAGTAAGACTAAGAAAGGCAGCTTACAAAACACAGGCGGGAATGGTAATTCTTTAAAATCTTTCTCATAATTTCCAGATGACATTTCCTAATCTACCTGTGACAAATCAAAAAGTTTGGGAGTATTTGTTGGATGAAAGACGTAATAATTGGCGTATAGTACGTTTGAAGACAATTGAAATGGATATGCCTGGGCAATTTATGATTGTTACGGAGGATGATACGGTAAAAATTTTTCCTAACTTTTTTTCGGTTTCTTTTTCGTAAATGCTTTGTATCTGTGTGTTCTTTTTTCTTTTTCTTTTTGTAAAATAAATTTCAGGATTGTTTTGGATCAGCTTATAAGGAAATTCGAGCAATAATTCATGAAAACCAACTTTATGCCAGAAAAACGCTGATTATAAAATTCTATGTTATGCTGGTTTCCCATGAGAAAAGTAAGTTTTTTTTTTCAAAGCTTTCAAATGTAAATTATTTGTGCGGAAAAAAATGTTCCAAATCCGGATTTGAATTTTTATGGAATTTGCTTAAGTTTATTTAGCTGATCCATCAGTCGAAAGTTTGGAGTTGGATGCGAAATGTGAATGTGATGCAAAAATAAGCGGTGAATTTGAAGAGCTAGAAGGTTTGAATGTAGGCTGCAATTTGGAAATCTCTCGAAAAAGTGTTGGAGGCCTTGGAGCGCGGGAGTAAGTCGATTTTTAATTTTAATTTTATTTAAACTACATTTCATTGTTTCATGGAATGTTAGTGATTCAAACGTTAGTTGTATGTATAAGTAATTATTCATTTGTATTTACACCTCTCCCGCTTATTCTTGTTCTTGTTCTTCCTTACTCTCGTTTCTAAGGCTATAATTTCTTTCTTCTAAAACGATTTAATGCTCTATTTTTAATAAACTGTCATACTTGCATCTGCTTTATTCAACTTTCGATTGCAGCCAATTTTAAATTCAAATTCGAATTTAAAATTGGTAAAATATTATTTCCTCAACATTTGACACTT
The DNA here is from genome assembly GCA_916381525.1 of Cercopithifilaria johnstoni. Lineage (NCBI taxonomy): Eukaryota > Metazoa > Nematoda > Chromadorea > Rhabditida > Onchocercidae > Cercopithifilaria > Cercopithifilaria johnstoni. The sequence continues at coordinate 244,482 of CAKAEH010001237.1, forward strand.
GTTATTGGTCTAATAATTATCAACTTAAAATTGTTGTAGCAATGCCAGTGCGTGGTGTGCACCGGTCGCTTGTACTAGGCGAAGATTTCACAGTGGAGAGAATAATGGTTCACCAAAAGAAACGGCACTTCCGCGCAATTATTCAAATGGTCAGTAAAAAAAATTATGTGTTGATGTTATCATAATCCAACATATTGGCGCTCTCCTAGGTCTTGTAATCTGTCCATATAGATTCCCATTTAATGGTTGAAGTGCTTTCTTTTGGGAAAAAATGTTTTAGAAATATTTTTGCATTTGTTGAGTTTCTTCTGTAACTTAGTTTAATGAAACAGGAATTTGAGTAATTTCAAAAAATTATAATCCGAAAATAATGTGTTCTTTAAGACACATATTTATGAATTAATGGTCTATTAAGATTATCCGAATAGTTTCAGTCTCAATTTCTGATATAAATTTGTATTGAAAACTTAATTTAAAAAAATATGTCAAATATTGCAGGAATGGAATTAAATGAGTGTTGTTCAATACCAAATGAAAAAATACAGATATCAAAGGAAAAAATACAGAAATTATCCATTCAAAATATTGCGCCTTTACGACATTGCAGAACACGACCAAACTTTCGTGGTATGTGTTTTCGCAACAAATTTTCCTAAAATTTCACAATACTTACTATTTGTTAAAGAGTTCATGTTCTGATATAGCCTATATTGTAGCACACATTACGTCAGCCATAATCGTCAACCAATACATGGAATAGTTTTTTGACAAAGAGAGACTTGGAATTAAGGTTTGATAAATATGATTTTGTTCAAACTTCCTTTTTCAAGACGGTATCAGCCTGTCGGATTCAACGACAATAGTGCCTCGTGAGCAAGCATTTTACGTCTATTACATGAACAGGCGGCAGAAGAGATTGCAAAAAGAACTGGTGGATAGAGTGATGCATTATAAGCGAAAGCTACAAATGATAATTGAAGATGCTGTATGGCATTGCAAAAGGAATCAGGTAAATTTACTCTTATTCTTATATCTTTTTTCTAAATTTACAAGTGTTCTATAACTTCACGTAATATTTTCAAACATAGATTAACATGTCTATCAAGTATATTAAGTCTGTTTAATTTGGTATCAAACGTTTGATATAAATCATTGACTTGGGCAAATAAAAGAGATTTCGCTCAGTACTCTATCTAGCGCTTGGTATAAAAATATTGTAGAACAGAAGATTTTTTCGCATAATTTAACTTCAGTAGCATAACTGTCTGCATCCAAAAAGTTTTAACGTTTTAACTTATTGTCCTTGGTTTTTACTTCAGCTTTGGGATGACATATTAGAAAAACACGTGACAAAACGTGAAACCATTGAAATGACCGAGCAGTGGAAGCTATTGGCTCGTCATGGTAGTGATGTAACCTCAGTGTTACGGCTAGCACTTTCAACATATCGTACAACAACGGATTTGGATAATTTATTGGGTTATGTTAAATCTGAATCTTTGAATATTTATGAGCCGTTATTGGATTCTCTAGTCAATAATCTGAATCCTGGAGTATTCTTCAAGTTACTTATTCAACATTTTGGTCTGCAAAAATGTCGATTATTCTGTTCATCAGTAAAGGAGGTATTTATTTTGAAATCACTGATTTTTATTTTATGAAACTTACAATGAAATTTTTTAGCCCATTAAAATGTTTCAAACTGAGTAGTAGTTGAGTTTGGTTTAGGATCAAAGTGACAGTGTTGTCTGATATCATAAGCACATGTGCCGATTTGAAAAACCCCGCTCACGCACGCTTCTAACTTCCATTTGAAATCAATTTTCATCATGTCATTAAAAATAAATTTAAATATTGAATTTGACAGTATATGGTATATTGTAGCATCTCGTGATCATTACTCCTGAATCTCAACAGGACATATTTCTTTTTACGGCTCAAAATGGTGAACCTTTGCAGATGAAATTGCTTGCAAAGGTATTTTCTGTTCTCTTGCAGCTGAATTATGCTCTTTCTACGGGCTTTCAGGAATGAAATTAGTTTTAAATTATAAATGACAGTGAAGGAGAAGAGTAAGGCGTTTCTTGTATCCTTTTTAACTTAAATTTGGAAGTAAAAGGCATTCACTTTTGTATGCTTTAAAAATGTTTTAATTGATAAGGTTATGGCGATAATTATAGTTTTAATAAATGCAGTAAACAGTAAGAGACAGAACTGATTCTAGAAAATTGCAACTTTAATTCGAATTTCATTTACTGTTGTTTCTTTTATTTCGTTTCTCCTTTCTTTAAGGAGCGTAAGTGCAATGAATCTGGGTCATTGTTGATGGAAGCAGATCATACAGTGCGAGAACAATTCAATGAAATAGTTCGTTGTGCTGCTTCTTCTGCTTGGATGAGTTTAGTGCATATTAGCTCATCAATAAATTGAAATAATGAAGAGAGATAAATAATTGAACAGAGTAACTTTCAAGATTTTATCCTGTCGGGGTAGCTTCTTTATTCTATTTTTCATAACGAGGATTGTATGAAAGCCAACGAACAATATTAACACGCTTAGAAGTAGGTTTCTATTTTGCAAATCTTTCTGAAAGTTATTGAGGAGAATGAAATTAATAGACAACATAGAATTGGATAGTTTTTGTATGTTTATAAAAAGTGAATGTTTATTATGTATTATTGTTGTTGTTATTATGTGCGAAGAATACAATGTGCAGAAAGAATAATAGATTTTACTGAGTTCTACAAATACTTATTAAATCCTATAATCCAAGTACATCGCTGGCTTTATATCAACGTGTTCCTTCGGGCAAATTTATTATTAGGCAGATTCCATTGTCGTAGTAGTTCTTATAAAGTGATGTTGCACATTGTATTTAGAACGTTTAGAACGTTGCTCAGTTTTTAATTTTCTCATCTTCAAACGGGTTCGGCATATTGCAGAATTACTTTATTATTGTTTTCAATATATATATGTTAATTCTCACTTCCGTATTTTCAAAATATATGTGATTTCTCTCATTTCGTTCTGTTCAGTTCCGTTTTTGGAGGCTTGCGGTTTTAACCATAGCTTCATCGAAATAATGTAGTGATAAAGTGATGTTGCGTAATAATAATAATAGTTAATTGTGGGGCTAGAAAAATCCTTTGATCTAGATTTCATACAGAAAATATTTTATGGGCAAGCGATGATTGTCTGAGTGAAAAGTTAACTGAATCCGACAAATTCGTCATATTTTTAATCCAGATGTTTAAAAGGTCAAGCCAAATCGTTACTATTAGAAGGCGTTCAAAGGACAATATAGTGGTATATTTTTGCTCATTTGTGGTACCGTTAAATTTATTAAAAAAATCACTCCGATAACTGCGATCGTTCTTTTTTAAATTTTTTTTGCTCTTTTCTATTTTTTCTGCCCCTTGCAAAAGCAATTGTTATGTTATATTGTTATTTAATTGCATATAAATACATTATCACTTTGAAGATGTTAGATTAAATTCATTTTTTAATGATGCATGGAAGATTGCAATGCTTTTTTTCGTCATAGAATTACATGTTGAGTCTTCAAAAAGGTTCAGCACCTCCGTTCATTGATTTCATGGTCATACCTGACCCTATTATTTTTCGTATTGAATTTATAGCAAGAAAAATTATTTTTGTTAAGGATAATTTTAATTAAAATTGGTAATTAGCATGAAAAAGTACAGGAAATAACATTTGTCAACATTCTGCCATTTTTTTTAGTTTAATTTGCAATAAAATTAAATTTCTCATCGACTAGATATTTACAAAGAAATGATCTTATTTGGAAAGACTGGTTTATTAACGGAGAAATAATATGCCATTATTAAAGATGACCGGATATACAATATGTAGATTTAAAAAAAAAAACCAGTATTTACGTTGAAATGATCGTTTGAAAATATCAGCTGCAGCTATCACGTCACAAAGAATTTTAATAGTTTTTATTAAAAACGACATAATGAGACAAGTGACAGAAGTATCTGTTTTCAAGAAATGATACATGTCTTATTGAACAAAAGAGTGTAGGATGTTTCAATTACGGCAGTGGTAAGCGAGAAAAATCAGTCGAAAATTTTCAACTTCTGACAAAAAACAACAATCGTGGAAAATGCTTGATATTTTCAAAACTTAAGTGTTAAATATTTAATGTTAGATGTTAAATCTTAGATCTAAATGTTAAATGTTAAATTAAATCTAAATGTTAAATGTTAAATCATATATGTTAAATGGATTCTATTCATTCATTTACATCACGTTTATTTATTTCAGTATGAGGAATCTTTACTACTATAAGGTATTATTAATTTATTAATAGATCCAATTAGATTAAGCAGAAATTTTTCTGAAAGGCAACTGATTATCGAGAATTTTTATATCTACCGGGTATTTTTAGCAATTTCATCCCGATAGAATTTTATAAGTATTCGAAAAGTTTCTTAACTTCTGTCTGTATATTAGAGAACTATAAATTACCAAAGTTATCAGGTTATTTTTAGCTCATTTAATTCCTTATCCGTAAGCATCATGATCATATACTGTTGATGATTATGATCGTCCTGGAACACACTAATAATAATACTATACTAGTCTAGAAAACATTTTGATTAATTTATCAATTAATAGTGATCAAAAGATTGTTTTAACTGATCAATACAATTAATAAACAATATTTAACAATAGCAATAATAATGAATGAATAAATGATAATAGTTAATATAAATAGTAACAATTAACGATAGTAATAATAATAGCAATAACTAACAATAGCAATAGTGATAACAATATTAGATACATTACTCATTAATAGTGATAAAAATTAGATAATTAAAAAAATGGAATGTTTGCTATTTTTCATCATCTCACATAAATGATCAAATGAATGATGTGTGTCATAACAAAAATGACTTCATACTATTTATGCAAAACTTTTCCTTCATACAACAAAGAATTAATGACAGGTAGGTCATCGATAAATTCTTCATTTTTCTTCCTTCTTCAACAATCTTCAATATCATATCGCCCACTATTTTTCATCGCCTTCTTTTTTCTCCTTCTACTAATCTGAATTGAAATTCAACAAAATTGTTATCTTAAGTTATTCCTAATTGGAAATATTTTTTTGTATTCTTTTGAATGAATCATATCTAATTAATTTCATAATTAATCGTTCTCATATCGGTAATGTAAAATAATGTTAATAGGATGAGATTAAGTGTTTGTTGAAATTAAAAATTAAGAAATTTTTTTCATAGTATTTAAAATTTTGAAACTTCTAAATAAGATTAGAATTTTTTTAATACGATAATATATTTTGTTGTAATGATGAAACTGGAATTTATATTAAATTGCTATTTATATAAAATCCATTTTTCTTCCTGTACCCATCTCTCTTAATTCTTTTTATTCTTTATTTTCATCATTTAGCAAATTGTAAAAACGACGATAACATGTCGGAGAGGAGAAGGATGAATATGGAACAATTTGTTGGAGTGAAATTATCTGTCATACTGAATTTGTCAAATTTAAAATTCCAATTTCTTCAATAATATATTATAAGATCACATAATCTAATACATAAGTTGACAAAATAAATCTTTTGATTCAAAAAATTAATATTGGAAATTTATCTTTACAAAACAAAAACTTATATTGAAAATTATCGTTTTCAAATAAAAATTTAGTCTAAAAAACAATACCAAATAATGAATACATCAATAATATATCAATCAGTCAATACTTATTTTCCATTTAAATATTTCAATAGTCTACAACATTTGCCTTATCCATTCCATCTTAATTTCAATCTTTTTCTCAATCATTAGATCATTTTGCTAATTAAAATTTAGACTATATTATTTAGAAAATTCGATTCTTATCAAATTATTCGTAATTATTTGCCTCTTAATATATCATTTTACAAGGAAACTAGTTTAAAAACACAAATTTTCAATTTTTCAAATTTTAAAATTTCAAAATTTAAAAATAAAATATAAATTTATTGGAAAAAAATTATAGAGAGAATCTGATTGAAATTTAACATTTGATTGTTGACATTTGTATATTTTAGTTGGTTATTCAATCATTGAGTTAAATCGTTGAATTGTTGTAGAACCAGTCCCTCATTCTTTTTTTCCTCTAAATTTCTTCCAATATCTTCCATTCATTTTTACCTCAATCAATCTGCCGTTTCTCGAGACCTAATTTAATCGTAAAATACATAAAAATAGATTAAGGCAACAAAAGAGATATAGAGAAAGATTGATTAAAACTGGAACTGTCAGAGATGGAATACATCGTGAGATGAAGCGTGAAGTTCACCTTCATTTCATTTCAAATGGTCTACGACTATTACCACTACATATATATTTCATTAACTGAGGTAAGATGAAATTCAATAGACAAAATGATAAATTATTGATCTCAGAATGTTATGGTACTCTTTGGTACTTATAGCAATTTTAATTTTATTATCATTTAATTAAACAAAAATGATGTAAAAATAAGGAGGAAAATTTTGGTATAATTTATCATTTCAAAGTTTGCCAATTATATAAAGAAAATTATTTGATCGAATTTCATTCTATCAACTATTTGTATTGATCCTATTTGTATTGATTTCAAAAAAAGATTTAGTTCTTTTTCTATTTCATTTCATTTTTAAATTTTTACTTCATTTCATAAATGTCAAAATCTTTCTTCAAATATTTCAATAGTTCGGCATATAAATTTAAAAAATTGCGTAAAATAGATTGTTCTAGAAAGATGCGCGAATTATTTATTTTATCAATAATAATAATAGTTTCCTTTGAATTCATATGAAACTGGAATTTGTCAAGTAACTTATTAACTTTAATAAACTTCCATTACTTAAGATCAAAGGTCGTACAGTTTGTAATTATATTATCTAGCTAAAAGTAAATGAATATTGAGATGGATTTTCGTTTGTTGAAAAGCTTTAGTCTTGTCAAGACAAATTGAAAATATGATTAAGATTTTTAACATTTCAATTATTAGAACAAATAGTACCTCTTAGTACAAGTAAACTTATTTATTGATATAGTAAATAGGAAGAGAGAGAGAAAGAAAGAAAGAGAGAAAGGAAGAAAGGAATCGTTAATGAAAGGACACTTTGAACGGTTGGATGGACTGATTGAAGGGCAAAACCAGTGAGACGATCTCAATTTTACTACTGCTTTCTCAACTCCAAATGCATATCCTATCCTAACTCTTCACTTCTTCACTCATTTCTTCTATACCTATTGGATTTGTAAATTTTCATTGTTACCGGTCCAATTTCAACAAAATATTTATTCAATCTCAATCACTCACTTTCCTTTCTCCTACTTCTCTAAATTTTGTTTATAAGCTCATCTAATACCTATGACAACTATATATTATTGTATGTTATCTTTTATTCTACTCATATTTTCATCTATCTTCAAAAGCATATCAATATTTTTCCACTAACATCGGTATATCTTAAATATAATCGCTTATCAAATTTAGCTATCATATATCTTCTCTACAGTGATTGATTATTCATTTTTATGTTACTCTTACTCTGTGATAAATGTTATCAATGATATAAGAAGGAAATAGTTGCATAAGAGGCTTAGTAGAAAATATATATGAGGAAGCATTAGTTGAAAAATTTATTAGTTGGAAACAATTAGATACGTTGGATAAATTGTGATTTAAATATTTGCTAATTAATAGAATGAATAATTATTGTTGTTGCATTTAGTGATCGATTAATCAGTTATAATTGGCACAATGGTGTTGTTAATGATTATTAACCGTTAATTGATATAAAATTTTGCTTATAATATTTTGGTTCATTTCTAGGCAGCTGATAAATAATGCAGCAATTATTTTTATTCCTCTTTGCAACGAAAGTAGCCGAAGCGCAAAGTCCAAATTATTCTGCAGAATGTCAACAAGCAAATGCAGCATGTGAAGAAAATACCGATTGTGTACATCGATTAGCCGTACTTCAGTCCACGTGGTAAAAAAACAAATCTCGAATTTTGATTTGAAAAATATTCCGAAATAATTTTTATTAGAACTGAATTCTTACGTAAATTTAAATTTATCATTAAGCAACATACAAATATGGAAAATGTAAACAATTTAAATACACGTAAGTTACGCTTTAGATATAACGTAACCTGCGTTTCTTATTTTGGAATACCATAAAGATTTGTTTAAATCGAAATTTTTTATTTGCAAGTGTCTACGGATTCGATCGAAACTTATTTGCAAGTATTTGCGGAGTTCGATGTTTAAGATATCAGAATGTATTTTGTAATGAAGAGTTATTGTCACGTACGAATAATTTATTAGATATGATATGAATGTATTTTCAACTATTTGAATACGTGATATCACATATCCAAAAGTTAACCTTTGGCGTTTTTCTTGACTTAGAATTCATTTGGACGCATTAAATTAACTAAACATCTAATTGCATTGGTTAGAGATATTAATGATTCATGCATCTTAGGTTAACCATTTCGGTTGATGAATAATGAAATGACCAATACTATATACGTTAGAAACGAATTTATTTGGCATGCTAATTAATGATTATAAAATTAAAAAGGAATAATTCGCATTGATTTTGACCTCTCAAATCGATTGATTAGCATTTAGATTTTAACCTCTCAAATCGGTTGGTTAGACAAAAATCTTGCATTTACACATTTAAAATGTCCAATTAGCAAATTTTTATCAGTTGTTTACACATTTCTATTAGGATTGATTCAATTGTGAGTAATTCTCGAGGTCACCAATTATTTGTCACTTTTGTTAATTAAGTTCATCTCTGGTTCATTTTTAGATGAAAAAAGAGGAATTAATAATTATGTTTTGTTATGTTACGGAAAAGATGGGTGCAAAGAAAAATTACATATATTTTTATTCTATTTTATAATTTAATTTTTATCTCAAATTCCTAAAGTAATAAGAATTTTTCCACAAAAAGATGATAAAATTTTATTAGCCATAAAGAAATTTTAGTCAATCAAATTTATCAAACGACAATAAATAGCATTAAATATGAGAATGATATTAAAATATCAATGATTATCTAATAAATAAATTATTGATAATGTCTTTCTTACTTTATTGTTGTTGCTTTAAATTTTATCAAAAGAAAAGTGAACTTTTATTTGCTGACACCTACGCTTCGTGATCTCCAACAATAAAATTATCATCGATAATTTACAATGGCTTTTTTAAATTTTTCTGTAGAAAAATAAAGGAATAGAAAACAGTTTAATTTTTAAAAATTTTCCACAATTTACTAATAATTGGCATATTTGATAAAAATTAAAAAAAATTTAATTGCATCATTTTTTCCAACTTCAAAAGAAAATGATCAGTCGACTATAAGTAGAAATATGTAGAAATGATGCAATTTAATTTCTTAAATTCTACATTTATCTATTGAACTTATGCGATTATCTGTACAATCGCTGTACGAAATTGGCAAACTTATATTTAGAGAAAATATAAATTTTATCAAATTTTGTTGAACTTTACCCTCTAAACGCTATTTAATTAAATTGAAAAAGTGAGAATTAATTAAATTTTTTTTCGTTAGATTTGCTAAAATAAGAAAAGTGAAAATTATAGTTGTAATAATTCAAATTTCTACTAATACTTGACAGTGAATGGATTGAATTTCACATTTAATGACTTTTGTTTTTCTTTTTAATTTATTTAAAATGTAAACAAATACTTTTAAGTTATTGGTTATGAATAGTTTACCTGTTAATGGTGTATATGTTAAACAAATAGAATAGATTAATGGGTAAATATGAGTGAATATATTCCATTTCAAATTTCTATAGCTTTAAAATGATTCATCAAACTTGAGCTGTAATGATGGAACAGGATTTGGTTGGAAATAAATAAACACGAATCTATTTTTATTTAAATTTGAATAAAAAATTAGAACATTGGCAGATAGATAAGTGAGAGAGAGAGAGAGAAAGTATTAAGAAAAATGGACATTTTTCACAGATCAACTGGATTTTTTTGAAAAGAGGATTAAATTTTAGTAAGTCATCGGAGGTCATTAAAATCGTTTAATGCTTCAGAAAAAAAACAGCTCAGGATAAATGGTTGTCAGGATACATATGTCATATGTCCATGTCATCATATGTCCAGCTATGATAATACAGTCTATTATCAGTGTAACTAAAAAATTCGAAAATTATTGATTTTCATTCACTAAAAATTACATATTTACGTAACCACGTATTTACATACATCATTTACATATTTACGTGACCACGTACGTAAATTTTCATTGACTCTTTTTTCCATTTTCATTTGCATCATTTTTTAACTATGAATGAAAATTTTTTAGTAAAATTGTATTCATTTAAGTTATTAATACTAACTAATGCAATGGAAATTAACATATTCGTTGTTATTATTTTGATAATAATAATAATAATAATAATAATAATAATAATAAGGAAGGAAATGATTTAATGGAGGAAATGGTCGAAAAGGTAAAGTAATGGAAATTGGCATTGATGACCTATTCATTAGTGACAATTAACAAAACTTTGAATACATC